>CAUDMG010001514.1:1707500-1735000 GCA_958450375.1 Homarus gammarus
CCTCCCCCTTCCTCTCCCCCATCCCCATCCCCTTCCCCTTCCTCTCCCCCATCCCCTCCCCCTTCCTCTCCCCCATCCCCTCCCCCACACCCCCCTTCCTCTCCCCCATCCCCACCCCCTCCCCCTTCCTCTCCCCCATCCCCTCCCCACCCCCCTTCCTCTCCCCATCCCCCTCCTCTCCCCCTCCCCCTTCCTCTCCCCCTCACCACACAACAGCAGGAGTAAGCACCTCAATATATCAAGGTGTGGGGACCCCAAAACAATGGTGTCCGCAGGTAAATATGAAAACATGTCCTCCATTACATGTGAAATTATTTTTTCTGATGAAGTCATTAGGACCCTCAGTGAACTCAGCTGTTGTCCCTTTGTGCTTTATATCTGCCTCTCTGTCTTTGTCTGTCTGTGTTTGTCTGTGTCATTTGTGTTTGTTTTTCCTTTCCTTTGTCTGTCTACGTTATTCTCTGGTATCATTTGTCTATCTGTCTATTTTTCTGTTTCTTGTTTCTTTATGTCGCCTTTACCTTTTCTCTCCTTTATTTCTCTTCTCTTTCTCTCTCTAAATAAACAAATAGAATCTCTGTTTGACTATAAGTGTCTCACCACATGATACAAGCAAGAGTCTTGACCCACTAGTAGAGTCAGTGTATCACCCATAGTGTCATCTTCCCGCGGCAGACCTCATGACAACAGCAGACATAAGAATTAGGAACAATTGTCAGAGGAGAATATATATATATATAAAGGTGTAAACACGACAAAAGAGGCAAACTTTCCCTAAACTCTTTACTCGTCAGGGTGGAAAAATGTTGTCACCTTGAAAGTGTCCAAGTTTTTATCCGGCAGGAGTCCCTTCCCCCCTCCCGAGGAAGGCGGTGCAGCTCCAGGAGTGGCCGACCCCCTGCCCCCCTACCGCCCAGGACCACACCAGATACCCAACAAATCTTTAAGAGGAATCTTGGGTGATTTAGCCGATTACTGTTAGTCCCATCAGCCTGAGACCCTCGGCCAGGTCCTGCCAGGGAGGGGGCTATAACGCCGCCTCCTGGGGTAAGTGTCACGTCCTCCCCGGCGCCGATAACAATGAGGAACTAAGCACAAAAAGGCTTCGACGGAAGGGAACATGAGTTTATGTGACGCCATAATCCAAACCGACTCAATCCGGCTTAGTGAGGGAGGAGGCGAGGAAGTGGTGACGGGGAGGAGCTTCTCTCATACCAACAGAGACAAAACAAATCGTACCTGTACAGTAGTCACACTCATCATAACACAAACTCTTCCGACATTCCGATGAGAAGTGTTATTGTTATAATATTTTTTCGCCAGAACTTTAAATCTTTTCCTCTCTCACAACACGACCAAACTTGGCTCAGGTGCGACACGATCTAAAGTTGTGTACGGATGACTGACATCACGTCACGTTACGTCAACAAAAGGAAAATTTCATGATTTTTTGCGAATAAAATAACACTCGCCCGTGACCCCCAGAGCTTGGCGACAATACGGAGGGATCTATGTAAATTCTGATGGACAGCTGACTGTTGCTACACCTGCTCTGAGCCCCCCACCCCACCTCCCCCTGAACCACACGACCACCACCCCACCTCCCCCCTGAACCACACGATCACCACCACACCTACCCCCTGAACCACACGACCACCACCACACCTCCCCCCTGAACCACACGACCACCACCCCACACACGTTATATATCAGGTTTCTTTCTTATCTCAAACAATTATCATCTTTATATTGGTAGTTTTTAAATGGTTTATAGGGACAAAAATATATAAACACCCAGAATAATTCTTCTTTCAGTTTTTGTTTCTTAATGGAGAAATTATATATTAGTAACAGTTAATATTCATAAGAGTATTTTAATTATTACTTACTTTCAATTTAACTTTAATGTATATCTTTATAGACTCGCCAAAAACTATAAAACTAAATGCAAAATCATCATACTTTCTCGATATGTTAATCAAATAAGATGAAATATGACACAGAATACGACAGAATCAATCCCCCCCCCCCCCCACACACACGTCCAATAATGTTAACAGAGTGCCAACAGAGAGTCAACAGTGCCACGGTCAAAAGCCTGGCACAAAAGCAGGATTTTTTGGTCATCTGTCAGTAATTCAAATTCTGTATACAATGGAACACTTTTTTTTTAGACAACCACCAGTGACAGGAAGTTTTAGTTATCGTGGTAATTTATTGGCACTGTAGAGGCCACAGGTCATGTAGAGGTCACAGATCATGTAGAGGTCACAGGTCATGTAGACGTCACAGGTCATGCAGAGGTCACAGGTTATGCAGAGGTCACAAGTCATGCAGAGGTCACAGGTCATGTAGAGGTTACAGGTCATGCAGAGATCGCAGGTCATGCAGAGGTCGCAGGTCATGCAGAGGTCACAGGTCATGTAGAGGTCACAGGTCATGTAGAGGTCACAGTTCATGTAGAGGTCACAGGACATGATTTATAGGGAATAATAGGTCACAGGTCATTAAAAAGGGAATAATAGGTCACAGGTCATTAAAAAGGGAATTATAGGTCACAGGTCATTAATAATAGTTATATTACTATCACTCACAACAATGTTATATAATTCCTAGTTCAGTATAATCATTATTTCTTTGTTAATTATCAATAAAAAAATTTCACTACTATAATGCATCAGTTATAGTTTGTTATTCTTTTTACTACTGCCATTATTATTATTTATTACTATCATAAATAATTTTTTAATCATTATTATTTTTATTAATGTAATAAAAATACTAATCATAATATTATTGGTAACGATACAAGTAATAATGATGAGAGTTATTATCATCATCATCATCATCATTATTATTATTATTATTATTATTATTATTTCCACTACGACTCCTAAGTACATTTTCAAGACGAGTTTAATAACAATAAAGCATTTTGTCTCATGATTTGGCAGAATTGATAAGCCAATTAAAATAGTTTGAGGAATTGTTGTGAAATATTACACACACACACACACGCACACACACACACACACGCACACACACACACACACACACACGCACACACACACACACATACACACACACACACATTGTTACAGACCCGACACACATTACTTTTTTTCCTGTAATGTTTCCCAATTAAAACAACTACTGTACGGGTGGTTATGGTTTGTGTTAAATTGTGCTCATGTTAACTACAGTTATGAACCATCCACTTACTACAGTTATGAACCATCCACTTACTACAGTTATAAACCATCCACTTAATACAGTTATGAACCATCCACTTAATACAGTCATGAACCATCCACTTACTACAGTTATGAACCATCCACTTAATAGAGCCATAGGGGTTGGGTGTAAATGGGACTGCCCAGTATGAGCCAATAGGCCCGCTGCAGTTTCCTCCATTCTTATGTTCTTATGTTCTTATGTAACCTCACCTAACTTACATAACATAATCCCTCCAGGTAAAGTTCAGGTGTTTAATCCTCAGGTAAAATAAGCTGGGTAATTAAGCTAATCTTCAGGTAATCCAACAGTTCTGCCAAAATTTCCTACTTTAAACTGAGAATATATATATCTCTCTCTCTCTCAAACGTAAATCATTATTGAAAATGTAATTCTATATCTTTCGTCTTCCTCTTAAAAAAATAGTATGAAATCTGATATATTATTTAATAGTTAGGGAATAACAGGTACCTTAATAGACTACATTATTTCTTATTTTACTTCAACAACCGACAAGGAATTACTTCAGGGAACGTCTTTTAAATTGTCTATGTCTTCAACTAAATAAATAAATAAGTAAATAAATCCGGGAAAATATCTACTAAAAGTTGAAAAAAATATAAAGTTATACATTAAATTGTTTTTATTTAATGGTAATAGTTTGGGATTTTATTTCCATATTAACAAAACTTTTTTCACCTATAATTTGGGATTTTGTTTCCAGATTATAATTAACTTGTGAATGTAATATTTTCCTGCACCTGACCTGGATCTTTCTACATAATAAAGTAGTGTGTGTGTGTGTGTGTGTTAGTACTGACAGGTCGACAGTTAACAGTTCATTAATGCCTTTGTACAGTTTAGTCCCCATACGTTTAAACCACCCCAAAAAATCATCTTATTTGTGTCCAACAGTCATTTTAACAGTCTCCTACAGTCGTTTTAACAGTCTCCTACAGTCATTTTAACAGTCTTCTACAGTCACTAACTGCCGCATATCGTTTTAACCTACAAGTGAGACCATCAACACCACACTTGACTGTCGTTGGTCCAGTGGCCGCCATCACCCTCTACTGACATATCCATATAATAACATTCTTCAGTAACTGGTATAGTAAATTAGTGAAGTACAATAGCAGTTTATGAAGAAAGAATTGCAGAGAGAATAACTGGGATGGCTATGGTGGCGCTCGAGTGTGGTGGTGGTGGTGGCAAGGGTGGTGGTGGTGGTGGCAGGGGGCAGGGTGGTAGTGGAGGAAGCAGGGGCGGCGTGGTGGAGGCAGCGGAGGGCGGGGTGGTGGTGTTGGTGGCAGTAGGGGCGGGGTGGTGGTGGCAGCGGTGGTGATGGCAGCGGTGGTGGTGGTGGCAGCAGGGGGCGGCGCAGCGTGGTGGCAGCAGGGGGCGGGGCGGCGTGGTGGCAGCAGGGGGCGGCGCAGCATGGTGGCAGCAGTGGGCGGCGTGGCGTGGTGACAGCAGTGGGTGGCGCAGCATGGTGGCAGCAGTGGGTGGCGCGGTGTGGTGGCAGCAGGGGGCGGCGTGGTGGCAGCAGACGGTCGCCACATCTGCCGAGCCAACTAAAAAAAACTGATCCCTCGTGCCGTAGGAGAGTGATGTACGAGGGGGCAGCTATCCCCTGCCTCCTGCTAGTGGGGCGACACTTACTGATTACCGGGGGAGGCTGGCGAGGAGCCCCACCCCGCCACTTTCAGCTTAACTTATTGCTCGCCTAAGTTTTTACTCCAAGGGTTCCATTAATCTGAAGGACGGGCGAGTGTCCACGTGGCCACCCCCTTCCTCCCAGCTTATGTTTGCCGTAATAACCTGTCTGTTTGTCCAGCTCTGAGGTGTAATATATCGTGTTGAGTGTTTCAAATTAGTGTGGTTGTAGTGCAGTAGGTGGTGAACGGCCTCCAACCACACCATCATCCGGCGCCACACGGGATGCACCACTACTTGTACCAGGAAATTGGAGGTTTCCCTTTTATCTGTCTGTTGCTAGAATTTCATATACGGGACGGGACTTCACACACCTCCCGGGGGAATCTTTCCTTACGCTTATCTTCGCCTCCGTGAACTGAATTAAATCCTTCCATTATGCTGTGGTGATGGTGATTAATTCAGTCACATCCACAAAGAAAATTTAAGCTGAGAAATTTAAATCTATTTCTATCGCTTCGGTAAAACTAACACCCATTAACAGACTCGTAAAGCATAATAAGAGTTTCACAAGGCTAATTATCACTACCAAAGTATTATTAACACAGCCAAAGTATTATTACGTCTTCACAACACCCATTCCTTCCTTCCCTACGTATCAAACTCAGATCCTTACAATAAACGACTCGTGAATTAATTAAAAAAACAAACACGACAAATAAAATAAACAATGATAAAACCTAAAATTTGAGGAGAGAAAAAAGTTAGAAAAATATAAATATACAAATTGGAATTTTTTTTTTTTTTTTTTTTTAGTTACGATTCAAATTTTCTTCTGTCTCTCCCGCACAGTCTACTGTCTCTCTCCCGCACCGTCTACTGTCTCTCTCCTGCACCGTCTACTGTCTCTCTCACCGTCTACTGGTGGTGGGTGATGGTGGTGGTGGGTGATGGTGGTGGTGGGTGATGGTGGGTGATGGTGGTGGATGATGGTGGCAGGTGATGGTGGTAGGGAGGAAGATGTGGATGGTGGTGGAAGATGGTGTGGGTGGTAGAGAGAAGAGAAGATGTGAGGAGGAGGAAGAAGAAGAAAGGGGGGAGGAAGGGAGAAGGAGGAGGAAGAAGAAGAAGGAAGGGGGGGGAAGAGGAGGAGGGGGTAGAGAAAGAACAGAGGATGAGAATATTGAGGGAGAGAGAGAGAGAGAACTGTACGTAAGAGGGTCACACACACACACACACACACACACACACACACACACACACACACACACACACACACACCATAAAGAAAAATGGGTTATTGAGGGGGACGAGTGTTTCAGGAGGAGGCATCCCGACCAGCTAGACCGGGGAGAAGCGACGGGAGGATTTACTTTTTATTCAGGTTTATTGGTTCGGGAGGACCTTGGAGAGGGGGGAGGACCTTGGAGAGGGGAAGGACCTTGGAGAGGGGGGAGGACCTTGGAGAGGGGGGAGGACCTTGGAGAGGGGGAGGACCTTGGAGGGAGGACCTTGGAGAGGGGGGAGGACCTTGGAGAGGGGGGAGGACCTTGGAGAGGGGGAGGACCGTGGAGAGGGGGGAGGACCTTGGAGAGGGGGAGGACCTTGGAGAGGGGGAGGACCTTGGAGGGAGGACCTTGGAGAGGGGGGAGGACCTTGGAGAGGGGGAGGACCTTGGAGAGGGGGGAGGGCCTTGGAGAGGGGGGAGGACCTTGGAGAGGGGGAGGACCTTGGAGAGGGGGGAGGGCCTTGGAGAGGGGGGAGGGCCTTGGAGAGGGGGGAGGACCTTGGAGAGGGGGGAGGACCTTGGAGAGGGGGGAGGACCTTGGAGAGGGGGAGGACCTTGGAGAGGGGGGAGGACCTTGGAGAGGGGGGAGGACCTTGGAGAGGGGGGAGGACCTTGGAGAGGGGGAGGACCTTGGAGAGGGGGGAGGACCTTGGAGAGGGGAAGGACCTTGGAGAGGGGAGGACCTTGGGGGAGGACCTTGGAGAGGGGGGAGGACCTTGGAGAGGGGGGGGGACCTAGGAGAGGGGGGAGGACCTTGGAGGGGGGGGGAGGACCTTAGGGAGAGGGACCAGGGGTGGTAGGAGTGTCAGGGCAACTTATCCAACCCCTCTCTTAAAGGTCTCATGTCCGTCGTCTACAATGGCTCATGACCGTCGTCTACAATGGCTCATGTCCGTCGTCTACAATGGCTCATGTCTGTCGTCTACAATGGCTCATGTCCGTCGTCTACAATGGCTCATGACCGTCGTCTACAATGGCTCATGACCGTCGTCTACAATGGCTCATGTCCGTCGTCTACAATGGCTCATGTCCGTCGTCTACAATGGCTCATGACCGTCGTCTACAATGGCTCATGTCCGTCGTCTACAATGGCTCATGTCTGTCGTCTACAATGGCTCATGTCCGTCGTCTACAATGGCTCATGACCGTCGTCTACAATGGCTCATGTCCGTCGTCTACAATGGCTCATGACCGTCGTCTACAATGGCTCATGACCGTCGTCTACAATGTCTCATGTCCGTCGTCTACAATGGCTCATGACCGTCGTCTACAATGGCTCATGTCCGTCGTCTACAATGGCTCATGACCACCAGGATTCTTAAAACCTCCGCAACTTTAAATTTCATCTCCAGCTGAGAGATCGTGTCTGAACTGTCTCACTTAAGCTATGTCGTAGAGATAACGAGGTGGTGGGAGGGAGGGAGGGAGGGGGGCAAAATGGCGTCGGAACTGCCTTGAGACTTTAACAGAGGCGTTTTCTTGGAGCTTTTTAAGAGAAAGAATAAAAGGAAAGAGAGAGAGAGAGAGAGAGAGAGAGAGAGAGAGAGAGAGAGAGAGAGAGAGAGAGAGAGAGAGAGAATGTGTGTCAGGGTCAGCACCCTCAGTAACAGCAAGCACAGCCTCGCACAGCACAAACACAGCAATAATCACAGCAACACACACACATCACTATTTCATGAAGTTTCAAAAGAGTGTGGCGGCGGCGACCATGTTGTATACTGTAATAACTGCAGGAATGGGGCCACCGGCAGAGTGTAGTGTGGTAGTGTGGTGGGTGTGGTAGTAGTGTGGTGTGTGGTGGTAGTGTGGTGGGTGTGGTAGTAGTGTGGTGGGTGTGGTGGTAGTGTGGTGGGTGTGGTGGTAGTGTGGTGGGTGTGGTGGGTGTGGTAGTACTGTGGAGGGTGTGGTTGTGGTGTGATGGGTGTGGTAGTAGTGTGGTGGGTGTGGTGGTAGTGTGGTGGGTGTGGTGGTAGTGTGGTGGGTGTAGTAGTGTGGTGGGTGTGGTAGTAGTGTGGTGGGTGTGGTAGTACTGTGGTGGGTGTGGTAGTAGTGTGGTGGGTGTGGTAGTGTGGTGGGTGTGGTGGTAGTGTGGTGGGTGTGGTGGTAGTGTGATGGGTGTGGTAGTAGTGTGATGGGTGTGGTAGTAGTGTGGTGGGTGTGGTAGTGTGGTGGGTGTGGTGGTAGTGTGGTGGGTGTGGTAGTAGTGTGGTGGGTGTGGTAGTAGTGTAGTGGGTGTGGTAGTAGTGTAGTGGGTGTGGTAGTAGTAGTGTGGTGGGTGTGGTAGTACTGTGGAGGGTGTGGTAGTACTGTGGAGGGTGTGATTGTGGTGTAGTGGGTGTGGTAGTAGTGTGGTGGGTGTGGTAGTAGTGTAGTGGGTGTGGTAGTAGTGTAGTGGGTGTGGTAGTAGAAGTGTGGTGGGTGTGTTAGTACTGTAGAGGGTGTGGTTGTGGTGTAGTGGGTGTGGTGGTAGTGTGGTGGGTGTGGTAGTAGTGTGGTGAATGTGGTAGTGTCACTTGGCCAGCTAACTAATGGCCCAGTGCAGGGAGATTGTGGGTGTTGCTCGCTGGCCCATTATTTTACGTGGACCAGCCCAGGACTGTTAGCTGGTCCTGGGGGGCTAGTTTTTCTTCCACCCCCCCCCCCCCCCCACCCTCCACTCCAAGGTCTACATGCCCTGACCACCCCCATCTCCTTATCACCCCACGATCCACACCTCCACACCCCCCCCAGAGATCCACACCTCCACACCCCCCCAGAGATCCACACGTATCCACACCTCCCCAGCAGGACGAGAGGCCATGAACAGAGAGACAAAGTTAACAACATTAACAATAAATACAAACAAAAACTGACGCCCCGCCCCGCCCCTCCCCACCCCACCCCTCCCCGCCCCACCCCCCCATTACAACATGACATAAGCCTACACCTATAATCTAACACAAACAAAGCTAATCAACACACAGGTACATTATACAACACAGGTAAATTAGTGTTTTAATTAACTCGTTCCTGGTGTATTATTCACCTGTAATATTGAACAACACCTGTAATGTAGAGTTAATATTTTAATCGATGTGGAAAGTTTGTGTGTAAATGTGTATGGTCGTATGTATGACTGTATGATCCCGTGTATAACTGTGTATGGTCGTGTTGTGCAATTGTATACAGTTATTTAGGGATTTATATACTGTATAATCGTGTGTATTACAGAAAACACACACACACACACACACACACACACACGAATACCACCCATTCTAAAACATTAAATTCCTCTTGTATCAACCACACCAAATCCATTTTCTCTCTAAATTCTTTCACTCACTCTCTATTCACTCACTCACTCACTCTACTCACTCACTCACTCACTCACTCACTCTACTCACTCTACTCACACACTCACTCACTCTTTCACTCTACTCACTCACTCACTCACTCACTCTACTCACACACTCACTCACTCACTCTACTCACTCTACTCACTCACTTCACTCTACTCACTCACTCACTCACTCTACTCATTCACTCACTCACTCACTCACTCTTTCACTCTACTCACTCACTCACTCACTGACTGACTCTACTGTATGAACCAACGTTGCCAATTGGCCTACGACTAATTTGTTTTTCTATTCATTTCTATTACGTATTGTTATCTGTCTCTAGTTATTTATGTGACGGAACAATAGACGGATACCTACCCCTCCCCCCCTACCTACCGTACCCCTCCCCCCTACCTACCGTACCTCTACCCCCCCCCCACCTCACCTCTACCCTCCTCGCCCCCCCCCCATCTCACCCCTTGCACACACAGCCCCGGCAACATAAGAGTAAAATGGCCATGATATGTATTGGACACACACACACACACAGGCTGGGAAGCATTGATAGATGTCCACGATGCTCTCCTATGATCGTGTGTAAAACTGTGTATGGACGGATGTATAATTACGTATGGTTGTGTAGATTATCCCATTTAAGGTGTGGCCATGAGCTAGGGTGAGGTGTGGCCATGAGCTAGGGTGAGGTGTGGCCATAAACTAGGGTGAAGTGTGGCCATAAACTAGGGTGAAGTGTGGCGAGGAGTTGGCCAATGGAGAGGGCAGGTTCAGGGTGATCGACTTTAACTGCATTGTCCCACGGTCTGACAAATTGACTGGTGCACACACACACGCACATACATACACACACATACACACACACCCGCCTCTCTCGACGTGATTGGAGCCAAGCACACACACACACCGCCTCCAGACTGGTGACTGGTTGCATGGCACTATTGATCGACTGACTGGCACCGCATTACATGTAGCCACGATTTACAGAAGAGACAAGACACTGGACTGATTGCTGACTGTCACGACCTGAAGTGTTCTGTACGCTTGTTGACTGATCCAATCACTAGGCTGACTGACACAAATGACTGGCATGACTGGACCAATCACTAAGCTGACTGAAACAAATGACTGGCATGACTGGACCAATCACTAAGCTCACTGGTACAAATGACTGGCATGACTGGACCAATCACTAAGCTGACTGGTACAAATGACTGGCATGACTGGACCAATCACTAAGCTGACTGGTACAAATGACTGGCATGACTGGACCAATCACTAAGCTGACTGGTACAAATGACTGGCATGACTGGACCAATCACTAAGCTGACTGGTACAAATGACTGGCATGACTGGACCAATCACTAAGCTGACTGGTACAAATGACTGGCATGACTGGACCAATCACTAAGCTGACTGAAACAAATGACTGGCATGACTGGACCAATCACTAAGCTGACTGACACAAATGACTGGTATGACTGGACCAATCACTAAGCTGACTGGTAGTGACGGAAGACAAAACTCAGACCACTTAAAAAATAAAACGAAATTATACCACAAAATAAAATAACAAAAGAGAATAAAAACGTAAGTAACAAAATATTTTATTATCTCTCTTGACAAAACCTAATTGTTACCCTTTCCTCACTTTCCCTTCATTTCAGGGGGTTCGAGTGTCATTTAAGGGGTTCAGGTGTCATTTCAGGGGTTCGAGTGTCATTTAAGGGGTTCGGGTGTCATCTGAGGGGGATTGGGTGTCATTTCAGGGGTTCGGGTGTCATTTAAGGGGTTCAGGTGTCATTTGAGGGGGTTCGGGTGTCATTTCAGGGGTTCGGGTGTCAATTGTAAGGGTTCAGGTGTCATTTCAGGAGTTCGGGTGTCATTTGCGGGGGTCAGGTGTCATTTCAGGGATTCGGGTGTCATTTCAGGGGTTCAGGTGTCATTTGAGGGGGTTCGGGTGTCATTTCAGGGGTTCGGGTGTCAATTGTAAGGGTTCAGGTGTCATTTCAGGAGTTCGGGTGTCATTTGCGGGGGTCAGGTGTCATTTCAGGGATTCGGGTGTCATTTCAGGGGTTCAGGTGTCATTTCAGGGGTTCAAGTGTCATTTGCGGGGGTTCAGGTGTCACTTCAGAGCTTGTGGAACGCTGAACCCCTGAAATAATCCCCCAAAACCCCTGAAACAACCCCTGAAATAACTTTTAAAACCTTAAGTAACCAAACCCCTGGGCCGTACCTCTCATAGTGTGGGCCGTACATACAGGCTCTTCTACCACGTCATAAACAGAGGTGTTACTTCAAAGGGCAACTTTTACGGCAGTGTTTCTTTCTCCGGGCGTAACTTTATGCTGGAATAATTTAACAAGTTTGTAAAACATCATTTCAAACTAACTTTAATATGATTTGAACTCTCGTGTGGAGAGAGAGAGAGAGAGAGAGAGAGAGAGAGAGAGAGAGAGAGAGAGAGAGAGGAGTTACTCGTGCGTCTGGCAGTGGGTGGCGCAGTGACGTCATACGAGGACGCAGCGATCTGTTTAGTTCATTAGTTAAATAAAACTTTTAACAGGCTTTTAAGTGTCCCGTAAATTACTCGTCATCACTTCATAAATACCTCGCAAAATGTTTCAAAACACCTTTACAGATTCTTAATAAATACCTAAAACATATCTTGTAAAATTTCTGTAAATACCTTGTAAATCACCTCTAAATATACCCCCTTTAAACACTTCGTACACAAATCTCAAAATAACATCAATATTTCTCACAAACTTTTACCAAATTACCTTCTAAATACCTCACAGATTAGCTTATTAACAGCTCATAAAACACACTGCAAAACAAAAAAAAACTGTGATGGTGTCAAGGTGTGTTAGGTGAACAGCTCTTAACACACACACACGGCGTTACCCGGATTTAGTGGACAGTCTCACCCTTACGAACCAGTGTGTGTGTAGAAAATACCTCACTAGATACGGTTTGAATCGTAGGTTAAAAAATTTATTCCTTCACATTAAAGTTTGGTTTAGGTTAGGTTAGGTTAGGTTTGGTTTGGTTTAGGTTGGGTTAGGTTAGGTTAGGTTAGGTTAGGTTTGGTTTGGTTTGGTTTAGGTTAGGTTAGGTTAGGTTACGTCAACAAGTGGGACAGCCCGTCTAGCACACACCCTGGCTCTATAAATATCAATGAATCCGACCTCTAAATTTATGAATCCGGATCTACGTTCGTTCATTACAAAAACACAACATTAGAATATTCCCTCAAACCTAATGCTTCTTTACGTGTCTCACTCATCAAAGAGGACTAACCTAGCCTAACCTAACCTAACCTAACCTAACCTAACCTAGCCAAACCTAACCATACCTAACCCCTACACGAACAGTCCATAAAGTATATAAAGGTTTGTGTCGGTGAGAGAGAGAGAGAGAGAGGTGGTGGACCCAAGTGAGACAAACAAGAGGAGAGTAAAAAGAAAAGAGGGAGAGTGGAAAAAAATGGATAACAGGTGTGTATGGGACAGAGAAGGGAGGGGGGGGTGGGGTGGTAATAACGGGTCATTGAGAGGTGAAGAAAAATATCCAGGAAAACTCTACTGAAAGAATGTGGAGAGGAGGAGGAGAAGGAGGAGAAGGAGGAAGGTAATGAAAGGAAGAGGAAGACACTGTGAAAGGAAGAGGAAGAGGGAGAAGAATGAGAGATATGTTGAGAAACGAGAAAAATACTAAATAAGCAAACAGGTCTCATATACTAAACAACTCAAGAGGACAGTGCCAGTGCCAGACGAACCTTACGCCTGTCTTCTGCCTACACTGGCGGTCGATTATATAATTGATAAGAAGGAGAGAAATATAATACGTCAGAGCCATCCAGTGTGTGTGTGTCCGTCCCTCACAACTGTTCAATAAGTATATTTAGATAAAACTTATAATAACGATAAAAAAAATGCTGTATTTTTTTTCTTAGCTCGGCGGTACGTGTTGAGGGCTGTTAAATGCTGTTAAAAGCGTCCCACAGCTGAAGTACTGCTGGCCATGAGTGTATGAGTGAGTGTGTGAGTGTATGAGGGTGCTTGAAAATACACGAGGGGGTTCATCAGGGTTAATACCTAGGAGGGAGGGAGGGGTGGCGAGGAGTGATCGGGGTACAGGTATAATCTACAGGTGAATCATGGGCGTCGGAGTCACACTTGATGTAGGGCGGGTGACTGACAGACGCTCGTAATACTGAAGGTGCTGTGACTGAGTTAAACTGAGATATACTGAAGGAGGGGGTGACGGAGGCGGCGGCGGTGTTATCTGTGGTGGTAGGGGATGGTGGTGGGTGGTAGGAGGGGGTTGATGGGTGGTAGGGATAGGTGGTGCCCCCTACCTCCTCCAACAACACCCCCTACCACCTCCAACAACACCCCCCTCTCCCCCCAACACTTCCACACATAACGAATTCTTCTTTGCTCTTCCTCTTTCATCGTGTTATTTTCTCATGCAGTCCTCCTCCCTCGCCTCCTCCTCCTCTTCTTCCTCCTCCGTCTTCTAAGAGTCTCAAGTTTTACCTCACTTCTCACACCACCTCACCAAGTTTTACCTCACTTCTCACACCTCCTCGCCAAGTTTTACCTCACTTCTCACACCACCTCGCCAAGTTTTACCTCACTTCTCACACCACCTCGCCAAGTTTTACCTCACTTCTCACACCACCTCGCCAAATTAATGTTCTGTTGTTCTTCAGTATTATGTCTTTCTCCATCTGTCGTTGTTGTTATTATGGATCCCCTAACCTAACTTAACCTGACCTAACCTAACCTAACCTAACCTAACCTAACCTAACCTGACCTAACCTAACCTGACCTGACCTATTGCTTAAATCAATATTTTCATCGACTTCTCTTCGTTTCCCACAACAAAAATATCGATCTTGTTCTTTACTATTAGCAAACATCTCACGTTTTCCCTCCATCCTCCATGGTGTGGGTGGCTGGTGTAGGTGGCTGGTGTGGGTGGCTGGCGTGGGAGGCTGGTGTGGGAGGCTGGTGTAGGTGGCTGGTGTGGGAGGCTGGTGTGGGTGGCTGGTGTGGGAGGCTGGTGTAGGAGGCTGGTGTGGGAGGCTGGTGTAGGTGGCTGGTGTGGGTGGCTGTTGTAGGTGGCTGGTGTGGGAGGCTGGTGTAGGTGGCTGGTGTGGGTGGCTGGTGTGGGTGGCTGGTGTGGGTGGCTGGTGTGGGAGGCTGGTGTGGGTGGCTGGTGTGGGAGGCTGGTGTGGGTGGCTGGTGTGGGAGGCTGGTGTAGGAGGCTGGTGTGGGAGGCTGGTGTGGGAGGCTGGTGTGGGAGGCTGGTGTAGGTGGCTGGTGTAGGTGGCTGGTGTGGGAGGCTGGTGTGGGAGGCTGGTGTGGGAGGCTGGTGTGGGAGGCTGGTGTGGGTGGCTGGTGTGGGAGGCTGGTGTAGGAGGCTGGTGTGGGAGGCTGGTGTGGGAGGCTGGTGTGGGAGGCTGGTGTGGGAGGCTGGTGTAGGAGGCTGGTGTAGGAGGCTGGTGTGGGAGGCTGGTGTGGGAGGCTGGTGTGGGAGGCTGGTGTAGGTGGCTGGTGTGGGAGGCTGGTGTGGGTGGCTGGTGTGGGAGGCTGGTGTAGGAGGCTGGTGTGGGAGGCTGGTGTGGGAGGCTGGTGTAGGTGGCTGGTGTGGGTGGCTGGTGTAGGTGGCTGGTGTGGGAGGCTGGTGTGGGAGGCTGGTGTGGGAGGCTGGTGTAGGAGGCTGGTGTGGGAGGCTGGTGTAGGTGGCTGGTGTGGGTGGCTGGTGTGGGTGGCTGGTGTGGGAGGCTGGTGTAGAAGGCTGGTGTAAGAGGCTGTTATGGGAGGCTGGTGTAGGTGGCTGGTGTGGGAGGCTGGTGTAGGAGGCTGGTGTGGGAGGCTGGTGTAGGTGGCTGGTGTGGGTGGCTGGTGTGGGTGGCTGGTGTGGGAGGCTGGTGTGGGTGGCTGGTGTGGGTGGCTGGTGTAGGAGGCTGGTGTAGGTGGCTGGTGTGGGAGGCTGGTGTAGGTGGCTGGTGTGGGTGGCTGGTGTGGGTGGCTGGTGTGGGAGGCTGGTGTGGGAGGCTGGTGTGGGTGGCTGGTGTAGGTGGCTGGTGTAGGAGGCTGGTGTGGGAGGCTGGTGTAGGTGGCTGGTGTGGGTGGCTGGTGTGGGTGGCTGGTGTGGGAGGCTGGTGTGGGAGGCTGGTGTAAGAGGCTGTTATGGGAGGCTGGTGTAGGTGGCTGGTGTGGGAGGCTGGTGTGGGAGGCTGGTGTGGGTGGCTGGTGTGGGAGGCTGGTGTAGGTGGCTGGTGTGGGAGGCTGGTGTAGGTGGCTGGTGTGGGAGGCTGGTGTGGGAGGCTGGTGTGGGTGCCTGGTGTGAAAGGCTGTTATGGGTGGCTCTCTGCCAGGTATTATGGCACTCAAGGCGGTAAGCCAAGGAACCGCTATTTTTTTTTTTCCTGGCCTCTTCCTTTCTTCAGCAACAAAAACTCCCAACTAATATGTTACCTATAGCGTCAATACAAGGCGTCGGGGCGTGATAGGTACCTGATCGTCCTGACTGGTGCAGGTGCTAGGGAGGGCCGCGTGATGCTCCGCCCACCACCACCACCCTTACAATCTACTACAGTATACACACAACATTCAGGCGAGGTTAATACAAGAGTATATGCTGGTGGTACTGGCTTAGAGGCGGGGCGGGGAGGGGAGAGGCGGGGAGGGGAGAGGCGGGGCGGGGAGGGGAGGGGCGGGGAGGGGCGTACAGCATCAAACAACGAAGGTGACGTACTGCCAACCGAGTATGTCGACTTACCTGCCTTAGTATGTTCCTTGTATATATGTCCACAGCCCTACAAAACACTGCGGGGAATCTTGACTTTTACATCAGGAAACATGGAAGTCACCCCATCCATTTCCTTCGACTTCTTATTCTTTAACAAGTTATAGACGTGAGAGTACTGCTGGGTGGTGTGGTGATGGGGGTTGGTGGTGATGGTGGTGGTGGTTGGTGATGATGGTGGTGGTGGTTGGTGGTGGTGGTGGTGAATGGTAGTGATGGTGGTGATGGTGGTGGTGGTGGATGGTAGTGATGGTGGTGGGGGGTTGGTGGTGGTGGGGGTTAGTGGTTGGTGGTGGTGGTGGTGGTGGTGGTGGTGTACTGGCCTCTTACCCTCCAGCTGAAGTGCGGCACACCCTCCCTCTCCATCCTCCACCACTACTACTCCTTTCTCCCTCCACCACACATCCCTCTATCTCCTACCACTACCCCACCTCTCCCTCTCGCATTACCACCACCACCACCACACCTCCCTCTCTCCACCACCACCACCACACCTCCCTCTCTCCACCACCACACCTCCCTCTCTCCACCACCACACCTCCCTCTCTCCACCACCACACCTCCTCGCCCTCATAAGCAATTATACAAACTTTAAAACTGTCTCTTTTTACAGCAGGAATCTTTTAGTAAAAAAAAGCTACAAAGTTGTTAAAATCATTATCTCATTTTTTTCAGAAGCAGCAAATAAATATGTGTGTGTGTGTGTGTGTGTGTGTGTGTGTGTGTGCGTGTGTGTGTGTGTGGGAAGCTCTCAGTCATCACCATCATTCCACCTACAGTATACTCAGGTAGCTTCATTAACACTGTCCTCAGGTGTGATACAGGTTAATCAGCGCAAAGAGCTACACCTACACAACGGGAAGGATATTACCTAGCGTCTCACACACACACACACACACACACACACACACACACCAGTCCCGACCCCTTCACCTTTAACCGAATTACCTGGGCGTGTTGTGGGTCACCCCGTCAGTACAGGAAGACAGGTGTGTGTGTCTCACGGCCAGGAGGTTACTGTATAGAGACATTTGGTTGGCTAGTTAACAGACAGACAGCTCCCCCACACCCACCCACGTCACCCCAACCACACCCACCCACGTCACCCCAACCACACCCACTCAAACCTCAAACACACGCCGATTATATTACCCTCATCCCTTAATTACCTCTTACAGGTGAACGTTAAGGTAGCGTTATCCAGGAACATAGGTGCTTCCACTGGACCATCACACAGATAATAATAATAATAATAACAATAACAATAATAATAATAATAATAATAATAATAATAATAATAATAATAATAATAATAATAATAATAATAATAATAACCTGTATTTTATATCGAAGGCGGGAAGGTCTACATGAAATACCTGTCTGGAAAAATGGCAAATCGGATATAGGTAAAAATTCAGGCCAGGGTGAGGACGGTGTGGGTGGGAGGAGAAGAAGGAAGAGGAGAAGGCAGAAGAGGAGGAGGAAGAGGAGACACAAAGAGGAGCCTAGTTAACACCACTAGTATAATCCACACACACACACACACACACAAATTTACAAACGAAGTAAAAAAAAAAAAAAAACACTTAATTCGTAAAACTAACTTAAGACGATGATTTAAATTTTTCTTCTCTCGTCTATAAACTTTTTCTTTTTTAGCTTTGCATTGACGACCTGATAAAAGCGAGTCCAAGTTCTGATCCTTAATTTAATGTGATTTTGGGGATCTGTCAGTCAGTCAGGTGATGTGCAAATTCGACAGACAGACAGACAGACAGACAGTGAGGAATAAAAACAGGAAGATGAGTAAACATGAATATCTATCCTAGGAACATTGTCATTATCGTCATCATCATCAAGGTAAGAAAATCCCTCCCATTTAGGCCTTCACCTGTCCTTTACCTCCCCATATCTCATCATTAAGACAGACAGGTGTGTGTGGAGGTGGCTAGAGGTCATGGTGGAGGAGGCTAGAGGTCACGTTGGAGCCTAAGGTCATGGTGGAGGAGGTTAGAGGTCACGTTGGAGCCTAAGGTCATGGTGGAGGAGGTCAGAGGTCACGTTGGAGCCTAAGGTCATGGTGGAGGTGGTTAGAGGTCACGTTGGAGCCTAAGGTCATGGTGGAGGAGGTTAGAGGTCACGTTGGAGCCTAAGGTCATGGTGGAGGTGGTCAGAGGTCACGTTGGAGCCTAAGGTCATGGTGGAGGAGGTTAGAGGTCATGGTAGAGGAGGTTGTGAGGTCATGTTGGAGACTAAGGTCAGAGGTCATGTTGGAGCCTAAGGTCATGGTGGAGGAGGTTAGAGGTCATGGTAGAGGAGGTTGTGAGGTCATGTTGGAGCTTAGGGTCATGGTGGATGAGGTCAGAGGTCATGTTGGAGCCTAAGGTCATGGTGGAGGAGGTTAGAGGTCATGGTAGAGGAGGTTGTGAGGTCATGTTGGAGCTTAGGGTCATGGTGGAGGAGGTCAGAGGTCATGTTGGAGCCTAAGGTCATGGTGGAGGAGGTTAGAGGTCATGGTAGAGGAGGAGCCTAAGGTCATGGTGGAAGGTGGGGAAGACTCGATCGATATTGGAGGAAGAAAGGAAGGAAGGAGGGAAGGAAGGAAGGAGGGAAGGAAGGAAGGAAGGAAGGAAGGAAGGACAAGAGAGTGAAAGAAAAAGCATAAGGGAAAAACACATATTAGCTTTCAAACCAGAGTGAAGTGAGTGAGTGAGTGAATGAACGACCAAGTGAGTGAGTGAGTGAAAAGTGAGTGGAGTGAGCGAGTGAAAAGTGAGTGAGTGGAAAGTGAGTGAGTGAACGACTGAGTGAGTGAGTGAGTGAAAAGTGAGTGAGTGAGTGAGTGAGTGAACGACTGAGTGAGTGAGTGAGGTGATCTACTTCCTGTTCCTCCCATGTCGATCACACTGACTCTGATGTTATGAGGAACCTTTTAATGTCGCCACCACGGACAGCAAGCCTCAGTTGATGACGTGTTGTTGCTTCCTGCCCCCAGCCTCCCCACCCCCCTCCTAGTGGTCAGAAGCACCGCGTGTAAGCAAAATAGCAACTAGCAGAAGGAACTCCCCCTTTCATCTGATCATTAAACACCCTAAACCTAACCTAACCTAAACCTAACTTAAACCTAACCAAACCTATCCTAACCTAACCTAACCTAACCTAAACCTTATCTATCCTAACCTAACCTATCCTATCCTAACCTAACCTAATCTAACCCAATCCAGTGTTGCAGGTGAGACGAGACAGTTGGCGCCAAATTTAATCAATGCCACAATCGGTGTATACGTCACAGCTTACAGTCCCTTCCCCCTTACCCCTCCTCTCCCCCTTCCCCTCCCCCTTCCCTCCCCAACACTATACTTCTCTCCCCCTCCTTTCCCCCCCTCCTTTCCCCCCCTCCCCCTCAACACCCCCTGCCAAGCATCACTTTACGTTTATGGCGTGACTAAATTAATACCCCCTCTCCCCTCCCCTTTCCCTCCCTGTCACATGTCGTCCCTCTCTCTTTCCCTCTCCTAACTCCTTGAGTCACTGACCTATCCTCTCCCCTTTACACCACCTAAGCTTTCCCTCCCCACCAGGAGCATCAAACGTCACCAATCCCCCCCCTCATATCACCACCCCTTCCCTCACTCCCTCTCAGCTCACCCTTAGTTACAACCCCTTCCCTCACTCCCTCTCAGCTCACCCTTAGTTACAACCCCCCTCCCTCACTCCCCCCTTGTCGTCAGCGGTGTCAGGAGGTGATCAATACTCCCTCATCACCATTACAAAACCCAGCAGCGAGCCTCACAATAACTGATAAATCATCAAGATACTAATTCAACTTTTTTAGACCATGAGTGACGGAATGTAGAGTGCTGAGAGGGGGTGGTAGTGTCAGGTGTGTGAGGGGAGGGATGAGAGGGAAGCATCAGATGTGTGAGTGAGAGGGAGGAGTATCAGGTGTGTGAGGGGAGGAAGGGAGGGAGGACAAAATCAATATACATGGTGGTGGTAATAACAGGTGTGTGTGGGGGGGGGGGGGGGAGGCGTCACGTGCTGTGGTCAACACGTGGGCCCATCACCTCACTACTGCTCCATAAACATACTGAATATACACACACCTGCAGGATACTTATCTACGTATGTGTATGTTGGTTTGTATATATTTTTGTATATATAAGTATGTAAATATATGAGAGAGAGAGAGAGAGAGAGAGAGAGAGAGAGAGAGAGAGAGAGAGAGAGAGAGAGAGAGAGGAGGGGCATACTCAGCGACCTTGACAATTTGGAGACACGCAGGTTAAGTTACCTTGAGGAGTAGAGTAACAGCTGGGCAGGTGAAGGAGGGGTGTGAGGGGTGTTATGTATCCTAGTACTGTACCTGGCTGCGGTAACACACTAAATATCCTACCTGGCCCCCACCTTGACCCTCACCTGACTACCTGAGCACCAACTAATCTAAATTACCCTCACCTGTACTTACCCTCGACAACTCAAACTTAGTCTCTAGTCAATTCCTAACACACCCCACACACAAAAAAATTAAAGTGCGTGAATCAAGGGAGAAGGACTCGAGTTAATTTGACCAGGGGAGAGGCGAGTGAGTGTGTCTTGTGAGTGTGTATAAAGTGTCAAGTGCCTCTGCCCACGAGGAAGAGGAGGAGGAGGAGGAGGAAGAGGAGGAGGGGGAGGGGAAGAGGAGGAAGACGAAGAAAAAGAAGAGCAAGAGAAGGAGGAGGAGAAGGAACGAGAAAGGTACGGTAGAGAGGTAAGGTGACCCAGGAGAGAGGGCGGCACACACACACACACACACACACACACACACACACCTGAAGTCCTCGTCCTCGACTCTAGAACGTTTGTTGTCGAGAGGGGAACGTTTTTTTTTTTGGAGAGGGAGAGGGAGAGGGAGAGGAGGGAGAGGGAGAGGAGGGAGGGTCTTTCTTTAGCCTCCTCCTCCTGTTCCTCCTGTTCCTCCTGTATACGATCATGTTTTTATTTGTGTGTTTTTTTTTTTATGTTTTTTTCTTGTATTTATTTTATTGATTTTTTTCTTCCATCCGATTTTTTTTCATTGTCAATAAGAATTTCACAAGTTTGAGGCAACCTGTCTTCTTCAGTAACCTAACCTAACCTAACCAAGAATAAACCACTATAATAATGTGGAGTAGAAATTGGTTACCAGATACAACCACTACCACCACTACCACCATCATCATCATAGCTACCATCCAACAACAATTCACAATATGTTGGTGATTTAACTTTTGTGTGGGGGTAGTTTGTCTTTCCTGAGGGGGAGAAGGGAGAGGGGAGGGGGGGAGAGGGGGAGAGGGGGAGGGGGGAGAGGGGAGGGGGGAGAGGAGAGGGGAGAGGGGGCAGTGTGTTTTATATTTACACTGTACTGTGACTCTTGGCTGGTCGGGGAGGTTGGGAGGGTGTTAGAGGTTGGGAGGTTTGGAGGTAAGAGGGATTTCGTGTTGCTCATTTACATAGGTGACTACAATATAAATAAATGAATAAATATATAAATAAATAAATCCTAGGGAATAAATTACAGCAATCCTCATAAAAACACAAACTAATCACCCTAGCAAAAACTACAGTAATCATCCTACACAAACTACAGTAATCATCCTACACAAACTACAGTAATCATCCTACACAAACTACAGTAATCATCCTAGCAAAAACTACATCAACCCCACGTGTCCTAGACCCCTGAAATATCGATAAAGTCTTGTGAAATTACATTATCCCGTAAAGGACATATCAAGGAGAGTCATTTGTATTTCAGCGAGGCATCACGTACATTCGACGGGACTACGGCGTCACTTTCACTCACCTACTCACTTATTTTCACTCACTCTCACTCACTTATTTCCCCTCAGTCTCACTCATTTTCAATCACTTTCACTCTCACTTACTCTTACACTCTTACTGTCACTCACTCACACATTCTCTCTCCCTCCCTCACTCATTCTCCCTACTTCCCTCACTCATCCTCTCTTCCTCCCTCACTCATTCTCGCTCCTTCCCTCTTACTAACTCTCCCTCACTTTTACTCACTCTCACTCACTCATAACTTCGCCAGTATGGGTGTTCCCCCGCCAGTATGGGTGCTCCCTCGCCAGTATGGGTGTTCCCTCGCCAGTATGGGTGTTCCCCCGCCAGTATGGATGTTCCCTCGCCAGTATGGGTGTTCCCCCGCCAGTATGGGTGTTCCCCCGCCAGTATGGGTGTTTCCCCGCCAGTATGGGTGTTCCCTCGCCAGTATGGGTGTTCCCCCGCCAGTATGGATGTCCCCTCGCCAGTATGGGTGCTCCCTCGCCAGTATGGGTGTTCCCTCGCCAGTATGGGTGCTCGTACAAGGGCTTCAATTAATCCCTGATACAAAATAGAGTAACATCACTAAGTTTGAGGGTCAGAACACGACAGAGTTACCTGCTGGGTGACCTTTGACTTCCGGGCGATTGATTTCCAGGTGACTGGAGTCTCGCCCGTTGTCAGCTTTGATGATCAGACTTGTACAAAGGAAATATTCATGAGACTTGTGCTTTGCCCGCTAATGAACCAGAGGATTAAGATACCCAGTCTTTAAATGTCAGACTTTTGTGTGTTCAGTGTTGTCATGTCGACCCGTGGATGTTAGAATTGTAAGTTGTTGGAAATTTATTGGTCGACTCGTTACCATGTCGAATGTATTGAGGTGGAATACACTGATGCCTCTAACACCTGTCGAACTTTATGGTGTCTAATACTGTGGAGTAGAGAGGTATCCAAGTGGCGTCAAAATTAAAAAAAAAAAACGAACACTTTCAATTGTAAAACTTTGAACCGTGAGTCATTGATTATTACAACGAGACATCTGGCGCTGCTCCTGATTCGAATACTAAGATGCTCTAAGCCTTTAAGAGTCAAACGAGGAAAAATATGAACCGTGAAGCATCGAAACAACTGCTCGAATTTTGAGGTTTAGACCATGACCTTTCACACACACCTACTTAACATCATCCTCTTGTCAACGCTCTACAAAAAATAGCATTAATTATTTCGAGAATGACTAAATAAGGCAAAGGTTATAGGCTAATGTTATAGGTTAAGGTTATAGACTATTGTTATAGGTTAAGGTTATTGTCTAATGTTATGGGTTAAGGTTATAAGCTAAGGTTATTTCTCTTATTGACCACCAGAGTTTCGCAGCGTGGAGGAGTCAGACCTCGCCTGACAAAGCCAGCCTCCTGGATCAATGAAGTCTCTCTCATCCACCATAATTGCTTCCCGAGGGACCAAGCTTGCCCACCAAGTCCCTCAAACTGGAGAAAACCATCTTGGCTTTTCCCTCCCGAGGTAAATGATTAAATGATTTCTTAATACCCCCTACTCCTATCCCCCCCCCCCCCCACACAGACACTGAAAGACTTAAAATAAGTTTGCAAGACTGAGTCGTAAAAGCTTAAGTTTATTTTTGAACTTCGATAGACTTTTTATACATTATGTTTCAGGCTGAAAATTAGGATATCATTTCTCGGGCTAGACTGTGGTAAACCAGATCTAACCTAAGCTTGAGGTACAGTCACCTGCACTTACACCTGGTACAGTGTGTGGCACGTTTTGTGAAATGTGGCAACTCTGTGTTTGTTTGCATCGTATTAAAACCCCCTGAATGGCCCTAAGGATCCTTACAATAGTAACTAGACTAAGGATACTAGATAAACAGTCCACAGAGTTGCCACATATCACAAAACGCATCATCAACTGTACCAGGTGAAAGTGCAAGCAACTGTACCTAGAAGTCTTAACCAACTGAACCTACTTTAAGTTAATATATAATACAAGACGTCAAAAATATGTCCTTTATACTTAAAATCATACTCTTCACATGAACAAATACATAAAATATCCTCTTAAACAAAAACAAAACACATAAGGAATTTTTATATACAGTAAACAAACACAAAAACACCACCAATCCGCCTCTGATCCACACCTGACCTACGAGATCCACACCTGACCTACGAGATCCACTTGTGTCGAGGTAACTTAATATATCCCTCCCATGCAGAGTTTGTTTCACCAAATAAGAGTAGTTGGATTACGTGAAGATTAGACACCCCAGCTTATTGTACTTGATGATGAAAAACACCTTAACACTACCTAGGGGAGAGGGGTGTTAGGTCAGGTCAGGTCAGGTCAAGTGAAATAAGGTCAACAGTGTAGCTAAAAGTAACATAAGGAGACGTAATGACATGTACATCGTGAAGGACAAATAGTGAAGTAGTGATGATGTGTCACAGGTCCAGGCTAGGTCGAGATGATCCACTTAAGTCAGGCTAATTTAATATCCTGCCTGGCCCCAGCTAACTACATTAGTCAAGTTCCTCACTTTAACCTAAAACTAACTCAATAGAACGATCGGTCAACACACCTGCCCGAGACGACGACGACGACGACAACAACGACGACAACGACGACGACAACAACAATAATAATAATAATAATAATAATAATAAACAATAATAATCCATCAACTAAACAAACACTTGTCATACTCAAAGTACCAATGCCATAATATTTCGCACATGAAGAAGTTATAGAAGAATATATTCCCTTGAGGAGCATAGCCATTTACAGCACCTGCCTGCCTCCATGCCGTGTTATACAATGCTATACTGTATATGACCACGCCTACTAGCAGATAACCACGCCTACTAGCAGATGACCACGCCTACTAGCAGATAACCATACATACCACCATATAACCTTACTTTCTAGCATCCGATCTAGGAGACTGAGTGAACCAACATTACCTTCTAACAGTGAGACAAGATGTAACGTGAGAAAACTACAGGTCACAGCGATTCTCTCTCTCTCTCTCTCTCTCTCTCTCTCTCTCTCTCTCTCTCTCCAGAACATCCAACTATTTCTGAACTTTAAATTCCTCACATTACCAGCGAGCACAGGATGGCCTTACCGTGGTTCCAAGCACTTAACTTTTCTTCCTTTACTGACATGACTGATTCTAGTGGCCAGTTTACACCAGCGTGAGGGAACAATCCAGAGAGAATCCTAACTTAACCTAACCTGCCTGCCTACCTACCGTATCTAACATGTCTACCTAATCTAACCTAACCTAACCTACCTTACTTAACCTAACAGTAAACAAAGTGTACAGTAAGTATATTAATAAACTCTTACCATAGTATTATTAATAACATGAAAAGTGATCTGTGTATAATATTCTCACGACAGCGAGAGTTACACCTGCTCTTACAACACCCAAATCAACATCAAATTATACACGAAAATTCCAATTGAATCAATTTTCATGACATGCAAATTATCAATCATCTTTTCGGTAAGGTTACATCAGCTCAATGACCTCATTACCATAAATTATACTAATTAAGACCAAAAATCCTACGGTTTTCCACGTCATTTTGGACATTAGATTGAGAAATATCATATTTAACTTGTGTAAAAGTGTGGAGGTTATTAAAAAAAAAAAAATCTCTTTCTCTGTTTGATAGTGACGGGTTTAACACAGTCTCTGGAACGAGGTAATGAAAGTGGAGTACAGTAATCTAAGTGTGCCAGGCAGTCTGTCTCACAACGGTAGGAGGGAGAGAGAGAGAGATGAGGCAAATCGCAACCAGTCTAAACAAATGATATATTCTTAATTAAACCAAATATAAATATTAACGTACAATATAACTATAATATAACACTAAGTCAGCCAATATATATCATTACTGAGATACTGGGGTGATATAGATTCATTTCGTTAATTAAACTATTTCACCCGTTTTCTATATCAACCTAACATAGAAAATAGGATTGGTCGATTTTTCTTCCCTATTTAATCTACGTTTTTTTCTAGTTTTTATTTTAATATTTTTAGCTTTCATATATTTTTAATTCCCGGTTGAACAAAAAAATAAGCTTGGTACAGGTATATATCTAAATGTGAGAGGGTGACGAAAAAGCTTTGACGAAATGGTTTATTCTCAAGCTTGGCTATGTTGTGTTAAAGCTTAGTTGTTATGTGTTGAATCTTTAATTATTCTATGTTGTATGTTGAAGCTTATGTGTTAAAGCTGAATTATACGCTGAAGCTTAATTATGTTAGTTTAAAGCTTAATTGTTACATTTTGAAGCTTAATTATGTTCCATGTTAACACTTAATTATACGCTGCAGCTTAATTATGTGTTGAAGTTTAATTATATTACAGTCTAAAGCTTAATCTATACGTTTGAAGGTTAATTATCTTACATGTTAAATCATTAATTATGCGATAATCTTACACTGAACCATTGCTATGTTCTGTATTGAAGCTTATCCAAATTACGTATCCAAGCTTCATAAACTAAGCTTTCTCACTCACAGGACAAACACTCCATTATATGTACGTTTGTATTTCCATAACAACGCTATAATTATTCTGTTGTGGATTAATTTTTTTTTTTTTTTTTTTTTTTTTTTTTTTTTTTTAAGTCAACAGAAACTTTACAATATGGCCTCTGGTGTGGGATTGATAACTGATTAAGAAAAATATATATATAGTTTGGTTTATTCGGATCAAAGTTTAGATAAAAGTGAAGATTTTGTTCTGTGTGATCCGATAAAAAAAGAAATACTTGAATATTTTTTTTTTTTTTTTGGTTTCTTTCAAAAAATAAAAATAAAATAAATAAACACTCCTCAACCTTGAACTAGCACATGGATACAGACACATTATTATTTTGGTGTTATGTTGCGTCTGTTGCGTCTGTTGCGTCATATAAATCAAAAATTAAAGATATAGAATAACTAATAATAGAATGCCAAGGTGAAGTGGGTGAAGCAGCCAGGAAGGATAACATCACGAGGGCGGAAAATCTGTGTGTGTGTGTGTGTGTTGCAGGTAGCCATCGGCCACTACCTGCAGCACTTCCGGATTGTATTGTGGCAGAGTGGTCGCGGGGCTGAGTGGCTGGTGGGGCAGAGTGGCTGAGTGGCTGGTGGGGCAGAGTGGTCGCGGGGCTGAGTGGCTGGTGGGGCTGAGTGGCTGGTGGGGCTGAGTGGTCGCTGGGCTGAGTGGTCGCAGGGCATCAACCAATTTAATTTTAAGAATTTTGATTTATGTCGAATATTTTCTCTTGCCGAGCGTCGTCCTTCTAGACCCTTATTACAA
>CAUDMG010001514.1:1740000-1955000 GCA_958450375.1 Homarus gammarus
TAACCTAACCTAACCAGTCAGAACCAAAGGGAAATAACACAACTTTTTTTTTTATTCCCAGTTAACACAAAGGACATCACCCAGGTAAACTTAACCTTTATTCTCTACCCTAATACTGGGGGAAAAAACCACGATTGGTCAAAGGAAAGTGAAATTAAACTACGGGGAACCTAAATGTTGACAGACAGATAGACAGACAGACAGACACAGACAGACAGACACAGACAGACAGACACAGACAGATAGACAGACAGATAGACAGACAGACAGACAGACACCCGTCCTCTTGACCCTGGATACGAGTTTCTAAAAGCTGATGGTATTGTGTCTCGACAGAATCCTTCCCTGACATTTCCACCTACAGAAAAACGTCCAAAAAATATAAATAAATAATCCTCACCTAACCTAACCTAACCTAACCTATGGCTGTGAACTGACGTGAATAGAATGATAAAGAACACACACACACACACACACACACACACACACACACGTACTAACACCATCACCACCAGATTAATTTTGATTATTGTTCGGACAGTGAATAACTTTGTAACGCTTAACTAGGGGAAACACTAATCCAAGTAACGCTAGTCCTGTTAACGCTTGGCTCTGATAACGCTGACTCCAGTAACGCTATCATTAGTAACGACCCTGATAACACTGACTCAGATAACGTAAACCTTGGTAACATTTGGCTCAGGTAACGCTAACGATGGTAACGGTGGTTGGAGATAACGCTGACCACACGAGACCCGCCGCCGTCAACAATCAATAATGGTGGTAATTTAATAAAGTGTTACAAGGGGTGACAGTGTAGGCGCCCCCCTCCCCCTACCTTGTTATAATCTTAATTTCCTCCCCTACACACCGTCCTCTCCCCGCCCTACCCTTATCTCATAGCTCCCCGTTCATAGGGCGTGGGGAGCGTGACTGGTAAGGGGTGCATTTGAGGGCGTGGGAGATGGGCGTGAACTAAGCCGATCATAGGGTGACGCTCCTAAATTCTCGTCAAGAGCAGAGTGAGTGAGTGTGTGTGTGTGTGTGTGTGTGTGTCGTGAAGGAGGAGTGATGTATATATAATTATATCAACGTGATTCCCTTTCAATCCTTATCCTCTCAGCGTCTCTCTCAGCGTCTCTCTCAGCGTCTCTCTCACTTCTCCCCTCCCCTATTCTATTCACCTCCAATCTATATTTCCTCTCCTCTTTCCTCACGTTCCATAGGGGCCCTCTCATTAAGACCCTACTCTCCCTTTCTCTACACCCTACTCTCCCTTCCTCTACACCCTACTCTCCCTTCCTCTACACCCTACTCTCCCTTCCTCTACACCCTACTCTCCCTTCCTCTACACCCTACTCTCCCTTCCTCTACACCCTACTCTCCCTTCCTCTACACCCTACTCTCCCTTCCTCTACACCCTACTTTCCCTTCCTCTACACCCTACTCTCCCTTCCTCTACACCCTACTCTCCCTTCCTCTACACCCTACTCTCCCTTCCTCTACACCCTACTCTCCCTTCCTCTACACCCTACTCTCCCTTTCTCTACACCCTACTCTCCCTTCCTCTACACCCTACTCTCCCTTCCTCTACACCCTACTCTCCCTTCCTCTACACCCTACTCTCCCTTCCTCTACACCCTACTCTCCCTTCCTCTACACCCTACTCTCCCTTCCTCTACACCCTACTCTCCCTTCCTCTACACCCTACTCTCCCTTCCTCTACACCCTACTCTCCCTTCCTATACACCCTACTCTCCCTTCCTCTACACCCTACTCTCCCTTCCTCTACACCCTACTCTCCCTTCCTCTACACCCTACTCTCCCTTCCTCTACACCCTATTCTCCCTTCCTCTACACCCTACTCTCCCTTCCTATACACCCTACTCTCCCTTCCTCTACACCCTACTCTCCCTTCCTCTACACCCTACTCTCCCTTTCTCTACACCCTACTCTCCCTTCCTCTACACCCTATTCTCCCTTCCTCTACACCCTACTCTCCCTTCCTCTACACCCTACTCTCCCTTCCTCTACACCCTACTCTCCCTTCCTCTACACCCTATTCTCTCTTCCTCTACACCCTACTCTCCCTTCCTCTACACCCTATTCTCCCTTCCTCTACACCCTACTCTCCCTTTCTCTACACCCTACTCTCCCTTCCTCTACACCCTACTCTCCCTTCCTTCCACTCCCTTCTCACTTTTCTTCCTCCCTCTCCCCTCTCATTCCCCTTCCCCACTCTCCTTCACTTTCCGTCCCCTTCCTCCCCTCTCTTATTTCACTCTCCTTTTCCCCCTCTCACTCCACCTCCTCCCCTCTCGATTCCCTTCACCCCACTCCCCTCTCATCATTACCCTCCTCTCACTCAAATCACTGACACTCGTACCTCTCCTCGCCCTTTCTTTTTCCATTCTCTGCTCACCTTTCCTGTGTAGCCGCAAGCGCTCTCCTCTCCCTCCCTCTCTCCCTCCCTCTCCCTCTCCCTTTCCACCCTCTTACCCTCTACCCCCCTCTCTCTTTGCCCCCCTTCTTCCTTCCTCCATCACCGTTCTTTCTTTTTCTCCTCCTGTCTCAAGTCTTTCTTTCATTCTTTTCCACCTCCCTTCCCTTCCCTTCCCGTCCTTCCTTCCTTCCTTCTCTCTTTTTTCTCCACCCTCCATTCTTTCCTATAATTTCTTCCTTTCCTTCCTACTATATCTCTTTCCCTCATCTATTCTCTCTCTCTCTCTCTCTCTCTCTCTCTCTCTCTCTCTCTCTCTCTCTCTCTCCCCCCTCCCTAGCCTTTCTCCTCCCTCTCTGCTTCGTCCCTCTCTTCCTCGCCCCTCTCCTCCCTCTCTGCCTCGTCCCTACCATCACCTCCTCTTTCTCTTCCCCTCATCACCTCTCCCCTCCCTTACGTCTCCTCCCCTATGCTTCCTCCCCTTTCACCTCTACCTTCCTACCCTTCGCTACCTCTCCTCTTCCTTCCTATGCCTCCCCTACAACCCTCCCCCCAGCTTCCTCTCCGCCCCCCCTTCCCTCGTCTGTGTGGTGGTGGGCGTCCCCTGAATACCATCACTAGAGTGTAAGAACCTCCCCTCACCCCTCACCCCTCACACCCCCCTGCCAGGTGTGTCTGACACTGCCTTACATTCACCTGTGTGTGTGTGGATAGACATTTTGTTAGCAGTCAATGTTAATATCCAGTCACCCCTAACAGCACACCGCCTTCCCTTACACCTAACCTAACCTAACCTAACCTAACACCTCCTTCTCATTGATAACTAATTAGATGTCTTCCATAACTGATGATGTTAACGGGCATCTAACTGATACACTTATGAATTCAACACAAAGATGGCGGCCTCAATGACGTCTTGTCGTCTTGTCAGTCACAGAGACGAAAACAGACGTATTGGAACACAGGCAAGAGTCACGTGAGTCAGCTGTAGTTTGTCAAAGGCGGGGGAACGTTCGTCTGTGTGTCATTCAAGGGTGGAGGAGATTGTCAGGAATAACACGACCCTCTATCCACAGACGGTGAGGACCAAAACACCAGCTGGCGACGACTATAGTCCAGTTGGTTAGGTTAGGGTAGGTTAGGTTAGGTGGTGCAGCAGGCAAAAGTCGACAGGATTCGACCCGAGCGTTTTGTCCGGTAACGAGGCGGGCTGTCGTGTTAGCCCTACTAGGTCCCCTCCTTCCGCCTCACGACCCTCCCCATGGTTCACCTCTTCCTAGGTCTACCTCCCATACCTCCGACTGACGAATGTTGAGTGGACGGTAAGACACACACACACACACACACACACACACACACACTGCCGCAACACTTTAACCGCATAACGATAGTACCCAAGCACCACCTCCACCCCCCCCCCCACCACCTCCTTAAGTAATAAAGATTAAAACTTCTGAACGTAATGTTATCATAAACCATTTTTTTATTACTAAATTTAATGCCCACAAAATAATAAGCAATGCCTCAAATAGCTATAACCTAAGAGTTTGGCTTCGTGTGCCGAGTACATACACGGGGACAATGTACTCAAGAGAAGAACAACAGAACACGAGGCCTTAGCATATCTTAAGTCACCTGTTATAGTTCTGAACCTGGAGTGATATTTACTTGGAGGGTGAGGTAGAGGGTGAAGTGGATGGCGAGGGTGAGGTGAAGCGCATCCACCATAGAACAGAACGAGGGAGAGGAAGGTGGAAGGGGGGGTGGGGGGTGGAAGGGGTGGGGGAAGGGATGGATACAATATCACCTCTGCCCGTCCCTACCAGATGTCGCTTCCGTTCAGCACCTCGAGGAAGGCATCAAAGAGAGAATGATATCTGATACGCCGTCTCACATCATCATCATCATCATATTGGTCGAATTTTTCATCTTTATTCGCTTCGGTTGTGGACACTGTTTGGCACTGAGGTTATGACTAGGATACAACCCCTTGAGTGATGGTCTACTTGGATACAACCCCTTGAGTGATGGTCTACTAGGATACAACCCCTTGAGTGATGGTCTACTAGGATACAACCCCTTGAGTGATGGTCTACTAGGATACAACCCCTTGAGTGATGGTTTACTAGGATACAACCCCTTGAGTGATGGTCAAATTGGTCTATTCTTCCACCGTCAACACGCTCCCTCTTGTGGAAAATACACCCGAGGAATAAGCCTGAAGGTGGCAACAGCGTGTGTACACCACCAGCGGCTCAAGACCAGTGTGTGTGTGTGTGTGTGTGCGTGTGTGTGTGTGTCGCTGCCGCCCTCAATACTCCCCTCACCATTAAAGTTTATTTTGATGGGGGAAGTTGTGGAGCTTATGAGCAGCCTGGCCGAGCTGCATCGTGATCAGTCTTAAAGCAGCTTAGGAAACAGCCATTGCAGTTGTCTTCCTTAAAGCTACTTAGATGATGATTATTGTGATCATGAGAATTTCTCGAGGTAGAATCTGTGACTAATGTTGTGTGTTCTCAGTTGGTGCGTGTGGGCGGTGGAATAAGTGTTGCTACAGCTTCTGACCATCAGTTGAGAGAAGCAAGGGCTGGACACACTAGGTAAATATCTACGGTTACATTTCACCGAGTTTCACTAATTGTTGTTAAGGTATCTCTAGTGTAGGACTCTTAGGAGGGTGTGGGGGATATCCTTGGGAAATAACAAGAACTGTGAACGAGTGACATTCATCTCATCAACAGTCATAGGAAACAAAGCTTGGTAGGGTGGATGTCTTCGTGTGTGGGGAGACGAGGACCGGGGTGTAATGTGTTGGGGAGTGGGAAGAAACAGGGTGTAATGTGTGAGAAGGCGGGGAGAATCATGGCGTAGTGGGTGTGTGTGAGGAGTGGAGGCAGATGAGGGAGGTTTGAGGACTACTAGACCGTCACAGTGGGCTCAGGTCACCCCTAGCAGCTTCGATTCTACCTTGTGGGATAACTCCGTCCTCCACCAGGGAACAACTATCCTGGAGAAGCTGTCGACGAAGCTAGGAAACACAAGATGAACTCAAACAACGTCAGAACATAGATTATTAAAGCCACTACAAAAACTTCCTACATAAACAACACACCAGGAGAGGAGGGAGGCGAGGGAGCTACATAATTCGCCCGCCTCATCAACCAGTCAGCGACCAGGAGCTTCACGTCGCACTTTCCGCCGGCACCAAATTTCCACACTTACTCCCTCCATCACTATTTGTTGCCCCCGAGAAATCTTTTACACACCGAGAAGTAATTAACAATCCTGACTCCGTAATAAAGTCCCGGGCAATTAGTTCAGTGAATCAGACTAACAAAAGTGTGGGGACATTTTGCACGGTGATTGGAGCAGAGACGAAGCTGCCTGGCTGACGGTACATCCATTGGTGATCTCCAGCAGCATATACCTATCCACTTCATCTACATCTCCCAGGGAGTATTAATTCCTTCCTTCCTTCCTCCTGGCAAACTCATATTTCAGCTAAGACATTTTTCTACGAAAATTTAAAAATTATATTTCATGAATAATTTAATGTCTTATATTAACGTAGTTTAATTCATTTTCACATTTTTGAAAATTAGTTAAAAAAAACGTTAATACACACAAGCTAACGCAAACTGCCTCCCTCATTCATTTCCACATGACCTCTGACCTCTTTCAAATCCAGCTCTGTATACTCTCAGGTAAACTAGCTCAGGTACAGAGGGCTAATTACCCATACACCTATACAATCTTGGAGGCGTGCTCGTTCCGCCCTTCACCATAATCATCCTGTACGAGACTAAACAACACCTCAAAAATATATATAGTTTGGGCAGAGTTCAACCTTCGGCTCCACAAAATGTAAAAAAAAAAAAAAATCAAATTAGATCTTTTTTAGGAGGTAGTCTGACGGTATTGGGGCAAGGTGCACGCCTGCCGAGTGTCTGATTAATCGGACCAGAATTGAAGGACTGACGATATTAATTGCTAGGGAGAAGGCAGTAACGGGAATATGTGAGTGTGTTTATACTTTATAGTCATTGAAAACTTTACATACATACATTCATACATATATACCAAAAGGTCTATGTATATCTCCTAAGGATCTGAAGATAAGTTATACTATTTCTCAGACGTCGGGAGTGTGTGTAAGGACTTGGGATATACAGCAGTGAGTCACGCTATATGGCCCAGTGTTTGTATATAAACCGAGGCGACGGTCTGACAGTTCTTTTACCCTCGTCGACAAAAACAATGACTGGCAAACATGTACCTCACCCCCCCCCCCCCCAAGCTGGACAAAAACAATCTTAAACGCTGCAACTTTAGTCAAACACACCTGGTATGAGACATGATATTAAAGACCCCAAAACACCTGGTATGAAACATGATATACACCCCAAATACACCTGGTATAAAACCCTACCTGTCTAAGAATTTAAACGATATCATTAATGTCAACAAGAAGCAGAAAGGTCATGCAAAGGTCAATCAGCAGCGGTAGACGTTGACCTACAGGTAAGGTTGGTCAGACGTGGCCATATAAAAGATAATAGTTTGTGTTCATTATTCTTCAGACAATACAGGTGTCCTAATATCTACCTACTAACACCTGTACCTCATACCTACGCTGGGTTGGGTTGGGTTGGGTTGGGTTGGGTTGGGTTAGGTTAGGTTAGGTTAAGTTAGGGTGGAAAAAGGGGTAATTTTGATTCCAATAACCTGTAATTCTGTGTATGACATCACCTCAGTCTACCTGTTTCCTTACGATGAATTACAAACAAGACAATAATGCTAATGTTTTACCCAAGTTACGAGAGTTAACTATAAGACACATCCCCCCCCCTACCCCCCCCTAATCTTCTTACAGGGAATAGCTTTAATAATTTTCCAATCGTCTCGTCTTGGCTTCTCTAACTTTCAGGTGTTAATGTAATTCGGGAGATGTCAACACCTGAGGCTTCTGCAGACTCTCGTTCTTCCCCGTCTCCTTTCCGTTTCCTCCTCCTCCTTCTCCCTCTTCTCTTCTTCCTCCTCCTCCTCTTCCTCCTCCTTCTCCCTCTTCTCCTCTTCCTCCTCCTCCTCCTCCTCTTCCTCTTCCTCCTCCTCACACCCAACACCACACTTTACTTCATTAAAAATAATAATATTCACTCCTTCCACAGACTATCAATTCCACTTAAAAAAAGGTAAAAGTCCTAAGTGACGTACATGTGTGTGTGTGTGTGTGTGTGTGTGTGTGTGTGTGTGTGTGTGTGTAGAAATGGATGATAAAAGAGGAGGAAGGGGGAAGAGAATGGAAGGGAAATGAAAAGGTTGACGAATGGGAAAGAAAACAAAGAAGGAAGATAAAGGAAGTGCTGAGTAAGGGAAGGTGAGAGAAGAGGAGGAAGGAGATAGGGGAGGAGTGAGGTGAAGTGAGGCGAGGTGAGGTGAGAAGGTGTGGAGGGGAGGAGAGAGTGTGAAGGGCGAGGTGGAGAGGTGTGGATGGGCCAAGTGAATGGATAAAGTGTGGGTTAGAGAGAGAGAGAGAGAGAGAGAGAGAGAAAGAGAGAGACTGACAAGTCGACCTAAACTCATCGCTCGCAACATTAATCTTGATGCCGAACAAAACTTTCCTTCCCTCTCCCTCCCCTCTCCTTCCCTCTCCTTCCCTCTCCCTCCCCTCTCCTTCCCTCTCCCTTCCCTCTCCCTCCCCTCCCCCCTCACACCCGGGAGATGAAGTGTAATTCTTCCTCCACCTGCCTCTCTGTTATCTGGTATACGGGTACGTGAAGGGCAAGAACATGAGGGCAAGAACATGAGGGCAAGAACATGAGGGCAAGAACATGAGGGCAAGAACATGAGGGCAAGAACATGAGGGCAAGAACATGAGGGCAAGAACATGAGGGCAAGAATATGAGGGCAAGAACATGAGGGCAAGAACATGGGGGCAAGAACATGAGGGCAAGAACATGAGGGCAAGAACATGAGGGCAAGAACATGAGGGCAAGAATATGAGGGCAAGAACATGGGGGCAAGAAGATGGGGGCAAGAACATGAGGGCAAGAACATGAGGGCATGGACAAGAGGGTAACAGGAGTAGACGATAAAATCAATAATACCATTCCTACCTTGAGTGACTCTAAATGGCCAAGGTAACCCGACTCCCCTCTTTGTCCCCTCTAGCCTCCATCTCTTCCTCTTCTCTTCCCCCCCCCCTTCTCCTCCTTCCCTCTTCCTGCCCGTACTCTTCTCTTCTTTCCTCTTCTCCTCTTCCTACTCCTCCTCCTCCTCCTCCTCCTCTCTTCCTATAATCTAGTTTCCCCTGCCTCGTATTTTTGTTACTCAGTCCCTTACCTCCCCTGTCACTCTCACTCTCTTGGTCACTCACACGCCCTCAACACCTCTCACACACACACACACACACACACACACACACACACACACACACACACACACACACGGAAATTTAGCGAGTATTTTGTGTTGAAGAGGAGGCCAGAAGGGCGTATCGCCACCCAATGATGACCCAGGAATTAACACCTAATGGCCAGTGGACCCAAGGGTGGAGAGAGAGATGGTCCCGGGAGGCTACTGAGCTGATAATGCCCGGAAAGGGTTGATACCATTTTTGCACTGATTTTTAACGAAAGACAAATATTTTTACTACAAAACGAACCATCCACGAGCACTGAACCATCCACGAGTACTGAACCATCCACGAGTACTGAACCATCCACGAGTACTGAACTATCCACGAGCACTGAACCATCCACGAGTACTGAACCATCCACGAGCACTGAACCATCCACGAGTACTGAACCATCCACGAGCACTGAACCATCCACGAGTACTGAACCATCCACGAGTACTGAACCATCCACGAGTACTGAACCATCCACGAGTACTGAACTATCCATGAGTACTGAACCATCTATGAGTACTGAACCATCCATGAGTACTGAACCATCCATGAGTACTGAACCATCCATGAGTACTGAACCATCCATGAGTACTGAACCATCCGTGAGTACTGAACCATCCGTGAGTACAATACATAGAGAGCGTCGGGAAAAGGTTTCATAATTACAGATAGACTTTACCGGGTAGGGAGGGTAGGGTGAGGGAGGGTAGGGTGAGGGAGGGTAGGGTAAGGGAGGGTAGGGTAAGGGAGGGTAGGGTGCAGGTGGTACAGAAACTCCGGTAGGTGGTGATGTCCTTAGGGAGTACCACCACCTGCAGGAACACACCACAACACCAGCACCACCTGACGAAGTTTACATTACCACGGCGAGTGTGTGGGTGAGGCAGGAGGGAGCAAGTCACACACAAAAGAAGCAGGAACACCCAGTAACAAGAGAAGATCGGGTACATGAACACAAGGAGCAGGAACACCCAGTAACAAGAGAAGGTCGGGTACAAGGAACAAGGAGCAGGAACACCCAGCAACAAGAAAAGATCGGTTATAGGAACACCCGGAGCAGGAACACCCAGTAACAAGAGGGAGGGAGTGAAGGTGATGCAAGAGGAAGCATGAGAGGAAAGGATAAGATGGTAGCGAGGATCAATAACTCATTATGTGAGGTGGGTCCCATGGCTGGGCTGCGACGCTCCCGACGCTGTCAAATATGATTTTAATGATGCAGCCTCACGGTCACGCTCCAATAAAACTCAGTCTCCAGAGGTGCAAAACATCCTCCCTCTTCTGTGGTCTTGTGTGTTCCTCTCACCCAGGCTCCTGTATCTCCCACACCTCTCATCCCTTCCTCACCTCTCATCCCTTCTTCACCTCTCACTCCTCCCACACCTCTCACCCCCCTCACCCCACGCATTCATTTGTGATTATAAATCCAGCTTTACAATGGGGAAAAACGGTGATGAAAAGTTTCTCATTTACCGGCAGCTGATGACAACATGTGGTACAGAAGTAGTGTGTGTGTGTGTGTGTGTGTGTTGTGCAGATAATTATGAGAGCAAGACACCCCTCTACCTCCCGCTTCATCACCCAACCTTCAACATATAAGACACTGTGGCTTGTATCATTAGTTTTTACTCCTTACTCAACATTAAAACATTTATATCGGAGAAGCTCACACTACCCCCATTCCGTCTCCCTACACGGGCAACACATAACCGGTCACTCAACACTTAGTCTTCACCAACACTCAATACATTACGTAACAAGCAAGTCAATGTTCTTATTGTTGTCTCATATTTCGGCTCTTAATTCTTGCGACACACAACGTTTTTTTTTTTTTTCGTTTACATTCCTCTCTGCCACCTACACCGGACATGCTGACCGTCACCCCTGAGTCACCACACAGTCACCATTCTGAACACCACCACACTGATCCTGACCACGTTATCAACTCCCCACCAGGAGTCCCCGCAATTCATCTGTTAATCGACCACTCACTCCACCGATCCTTTCATCCGGCCACCAGTCACCACGGACTCTAGAGATCATCCTCGTGAACCCTATACGGCACGCACCTCCCTATACGGCCTATACGGCGCGTACCTCGCCTATACGTCACGCACCTCGCCTGTACGGCACGCACCACCCCTATACGGCACGAATGTACTGTAGCTAGTAGTCACAAAATGAATTCTCCCCCTCTCCAGCCCAGAGTCGTGTACGGCAGATGAATATTCAGCATCAACCACAGAAAGAACGTCAGTACAGGTCGAGGGCGGGTCCAGGCCCATCTGGTGGTGATGTCAGTCTGGGGTGAAGAGGAAAAGCCAGGCACTGCTCAGCGATCATGCTGGCGACGCTCTCATGATAGGGGAAAGCACAGTAACTGATTGATGCCATTGTAGTGTACTGCGTCTCTTAATTGATGTGCCGATGTTTACGTCCCCCCCCCCCCCCCCGTATCAGTGGACCAACACCACCAGATATATTGCTGCCACAGCTCAAGACGCCCCAGCACCAAAGGCTCTCTCCTGTGACCACTCGGGCACAAAGGCGGCTGTGTTGGTAAAAAATTCCGACCGGCACCGGCTCAATACACATCGATGCCTAAAGAGGTTGTGCGGGGTGCCAGTGCCGGGTGCCATCTCTGGAATCTCAGAAAACATAACTAGTTTTTTTCCTTCCCTTTGTAACTGAGAGGTTAAAAGAAAGACCACAGCTCCTTACAGTACTTTAAGGTGGAATCACGACTCTAAAATCCTTCCTGATGTCTTGTACGGCAGGTTTGTTGCATAACCTGAAGGGAGCCTCGAGTAGATGCGGGCCTTACAGCCACGGGGCAAAAGTTGTCGAAGGAACATTTTGAGAATCCAGAGGTGACGTGGAAGAACATCGCCCCTGTCAACACACAAATGAGAGGAGGGAGAAAGAGGAAGGGATGAGGGAGAGAAGGGGGAGTGATGTGGGAGTAGATGGGGATGGAGAGGAAGGATTAGGGAGTAGATGGGGAAAGAGGGAGAAGAGGAGGGTTGAGGAAGGAAGAGGAACGGGGAAGGAAGGTAGAAACGAAAGAAGAGAGGATGAAAAGGAGAAAGGATGAAAGGGAGGTAGGGAAGGAAGAGTGAACAGAAGTGTGAGGAGGAGTGTGCTTATGTCTTTCTGTACACACACACACACACACACACGACAACAACTCGCCTCATATACCTCAAGCGTTAAGTGGTGGTGTGTGGAGCTGGGTCAATTACTAATATCTCGACAGTAAATAGTGGGTGTACTCGTCCCTAAGGTCCGCCGCCCTCACGAGAGACGGCGATCCACTAGCATTTATATCACTACTTATTAACAACACAAGACTGTCCTTACTTTACCTTCCCGCTGATGGAGCAAAGAACCCGACACTCAGCAGACCGGAGAAATAAAGTGTCGAGTGTAGTACAGTTAATGCTCCTTAGAATACAGTGTACTGAAGCCATACCGGCCCTCAACTATTCGTGTGACCTATGTGACCCTCTTTTCACGAGTGGCGTTTTATTTACCATATGTACATAACTGTGACCACCACCACTATCACCGCTACCACCATTATAACCACCATCACCACCACTATCACCATCACCACCACTATCACCATCACCATCACTACCACCATAGCCACCACTATCACCATCACCGTCACTATCACCACCGTCTTCACTATCACCACCACCACTATCACAGCCACCACCATCATCAATACTCCTATCACCACCACCATCATCACCATCACCACCACCTCTCATTTACATCCCCCACTCCTCTCTCCCTTACTTATAAACAAAAACATTCTAAAGAAAAATCTCAATAAAACATCAAAATCTACCTTCAACATTACAGTAAACACATACATACATAAACATACACACATACATACATAAACTTACACACACACACACACACACACATACCTACAGTAAATATATACATTACAAGAAAATACACGTCAATGTGAATTATGTTAAAGAATTTCCTCAACTAATTCGTATGTTCATTTATAATCGTAACAGAAGCTCATTAAATACAGCCCTAATTAATACACTAATTACTTCATTATGTGGTCGTTATTGTACTCGTGACGCTGCGGCTGAAGTACTATAGAAAACAAGACCACCATTTCGAAGGACAAACTCGTGAAAATTTAATCCTCAACTTTGTGTGTAATTCAGTGAGATCGATCGAACGTGTGGTTTAGTTTAGGCCAACTTCAGACAGTGACAGACAGAGACACACACACACAGAGGAGGGGAGAGGGGAGAGCTGGGGAGACGAGGGGAGAAATGGGGAGGAGGGGAGAGATGGGGAGGAAGGGAGAGTGAGAGAGAAATAGGAGGAGGAAACGTTAGAGGTAAGGGAAGAGTGGAAAGAAATGGACAGAGGAATGGATAGAAGAGAGAGAGAAAGAAAAAAGTAGATAGAAGAGAACCAGCAAAAAGGAAGAGGAGGAGACGTAAAAGAAGGGAAAGAGGAAGGGAGAAGGAGGGAGAGAAGAGAAAAAAAAAGGTGCAGTGTGGAAGGCAGGAGTGGGAGGGGGAATGTGATTTATGGGGCAATTCAAGAAAGACTGGAGAGAGAGAGAGAGAGAGAGAGAGAGAGAGAGAGAGAGAGAGGAGGGCGGGGGATGGAGGGTGAAATTGAGAAACTTTCCTTCCATAATCTAATCCCTCAAGAGCTAATACAGTTAAGGTATAAGGGAGAGGTACCTTACCCCCTAATAACTCTCATAAGACACCTACCTTATACCAGCTGCTTAGGGAAAGACAGTCTGGCATGGGTCCCGAAGCCAGAGTCAAGTTCCATCATAAAGTAAACAGCAGAATACGATATTCCAATTACGAGTCATTTAAATCACTATGGTAATACATGTGTGTGTGTGTGTGTGTGTGTGTCCCTCCCTCAGACAGACAGACAGACAGAAGCATCACACGACGGTGGTTCAGCTGAGGGGGGGAGGTGTAGACGGATCGATACTCTGTAGTAGTGTGTTTACCGACCCACCTGTCTCAGTGACGCCACCCTGCTGTCATACCACCACCACAACCACCACAACCACCACTACCTGTCTTATGTGACGCTACCCTACCGTCACACTAATACCATAACCACTACCTGTTTGATGTGACGCCACCCTGCCGTCACACCACCACGATTATCTGTTATGTGTCGTCTTTGATTACGATGACCAGTTTCTCGAGTACGAAGACATTGTACTCCAAGGGTTAGTCAAGTGAAGCCCTCGGGAGGTCCTTCTGAGCAGCCACTCCTGTACCATTTAAAGTTAACATTCCTGTGGTACCATTGGAACCCCCGCTACTTAGGAACCTTACAAAATAAACAAACATTGGAACATTATAGATGAACCAGACTAGTACATTGTTACCTTATCTCAGTTACCATTGTGACCATAAACCACTCATGAAAATCACCATAAAACACACTATTCAGAATTTTCCATTGGTACCTCATAAAAATCACCACCTACAAACATTATATTTTTCCATTGGTACCTCATAAAAAATACCACCTTCAAACCCAGACATTACATTTTTCCATTGGTACCTCATAAAAAATACCACCTTCAAACCCAGTAATTATATTTTTCCAATGGTACCTTCTATATGAAAGATCTTACACTCCAACCATACAATCACCTGGCTGTTGTTCATCCCCCCGTCACTCAACACCTGTACAGAGAAGGTCACCAAATTCATTACCTGAGGACAATATACCACTACCTCAGCTAAACACCTGTACAGAGAAGGTCATCAAATTCATTACCTGAGGACAATATACCACTACCTCAGCTAAACACCTGTACAGAGAAGGTCATCAAATTCATTTCCTGAGGACAATATACCACTACCTCAGCTAAACACCTGTACAGAGAAGGTCATCAAATTCATTACCTGAGGACAATATACCACTACCTCAGCTAAACACCTGTACAGAGAAGGTCATCAAATTCATTACCTGAGGACAATATACCACTACCTCAGGTAATTGAAAGAGTTTACCCCAGATTCTAATACCTAACCAATTAAAACCTAGGGATCATTTTTCGATGTTTTTTTTATTAGCAGTACCAGGTAGAACACGACTGGTCACTTCACCTGTTGATGCCCCAATTACTGCTGGGTCGATCGACGATAATTGGTCAGTCATCCCAGCCAATGAGAGTTCGTGCAATCTCTCGCTACTTTCTGTTTTGTGTTTGTTTGTTTGCGTGTGTGTGTGTGTGTGTGTGTGTGTGTGTGTATCTCAATATTATTTACAAACGCTTAATAACCTCAGGTGTAAAGGTGAGTCAATATTTGTCCTGAATTACGCCAGGTGGTGAAGTAGCGACTGTCCCAAACATCAATATGCTGTACACAGATTTGGGCTAGTTAGTCGAGTCTAACCTAACCTATCCTAACCTATCCTTCGATTTTACTGGAGTTTATTTTTCTTATCAGTTACGAGACAAAGTTGGTGATCTCTCTCTCTCTCTCTCTCACTCTCTCTCTCTCTCTCTCTCTCTCTCTCTCTCTCTCTCAGAATGGGAACATTAAAGAGGAACCTGACCAACTTGGCACACACATAGGTCAGGTCCAGGCGGGAAATGAATGAGAGTCAATCGAAAAATTGCGTGGCCGTGTTACCTGTCGTGTGCCCCCCCCCCCTACCAGCATGACCCTCCCCCCTCACCCTCCCCCCTCACCCTCCCCCTCACCCTCCCCCCTCACCCCATCTCTCTCCTCTGATGGCCTGGGTTATATATAGCAAGGGTGACGACACTCCAGGGTGGTTGTGATGGTGGCTCTCGAGGCGTAATGCTTGGGTTTGACAACATGATGTTTACGTTGCTGTGGGGTGAGCCTAACGAGAGGAGGGGGGAGAGGGGGGTAGCAGGGAAAAGGAGGAGGGGAGGGGGGGGGGAATTCGTCTTCTTGATGTTTAATAGCGATAGTTATAACCAAGCACAACCAAACCAGATGTGTACATAGTGTGTGTGTGTGTGTGTGTGTGTGTAAGGAAAGTGAGCATATATGAACGGGGTGCAAAGGTAAGTGTTGACAACGTGAGGTGAGTGGTTGTGTGGGTAGAGCGGGTGGAAATGTTGGAAGGAATAACAGGAAGAGACAGTATGAGTGGATATATGTGGATGAGGGTAGGAGGGGCGGTGGATGTGGATGGAGTGACAAAGAGACAACAACGAGACGAACAAATATGAAGTAACAGAAAGAAACATTTGAGTTAACGATATAATAAGAGTGGGGAAGAGAAACAGAGGAGGAGGAGAGGAAGAGGAGAGGAAAAGGAGAGGAAGAGGAGAGCAACAAAAGAGGGGGAAAAGATGACGAAGGGGAAGGAAAGGAAACAAACAATGGTAGAGAAACGAGAGAGAGAGAGAGAGAGAGAGAGAGAGAGAGAGAGAGAGAGAGAGAGAGAGAGAGAGAGAGAGAGAGAGAGAGAGAGAGAGAGAGAGAGAGACTTCATCCATCGGCATCACAACACCTCTTGAGACTGCAAAGGAACACCACAGCTCATCCTCCAGTACCTGCGCCCCCTCTCTCCCGCCACGCCTGAGTTATTACTTGAACAGAGGGGTCAACACTTGCCACACGTAGAGGTGCTCGTGACGTATATCAATAGATCTATAACCCCTGTCATCTACTACTGCTAAGGTCTCTGTGTTTAGTGATGTAGTTTCAGGAATACAGGAGTTTATTTAATCTTTTAGGTTAGGTTAGGTTGGGTTAAGTCAGGTTAGGTTAAGTTAGAAATCATCACTAGTTCCAGCATCACAGTCAGTACAGTTTATTTATATTTATATATATATCTAGAGAGAGAGAGAGAGAGAGAGAGAGAGAGAGAGAGAGAGAGAGAGAGAGAGAAGCCACACAACGGTGACCTGACCCAACTACACGAGACAGGTAGTCACACACACACACTCGTCTCTCTCTCTCTCTCTCTCTCTCTCTCTCTCTCTCTCTCTCTGTTAACAAAACAAACCTTAAATTCACTTGACTGAGAAAATATTCCACCAGTGAAATATTTCCCCACCACAGTATCACTTCACTTAGAGGGCGTGTATCTCTTGGTGTACTGGAGGGGCGTGGGGGCGTGTATCTCCTGGTGTAGTGAACGGGTTTGAGGGCGTGGGTGTTCATCTGTTGGTGTAGGGGAGGGGCGTGGGGGCGTGTATCTCCTGGTGTAGTGAACGGGTTTGAGGGCGTGGGTGTTCATCTGTTGGTGTAGGGGAGGGTCATGTGGGCGTGTATCTCCTGGTGTAGGGGAGAAGCGTGGGCGTGTATCAGCTGGTGTAGGTGGAGGCGGTATTGTGGGTGCTGGAGGGGTGGTGGTGATGATGGTATGAGTCTTCTTGTGTTCTGTGTTTTCAAGGTAAAATAACACAGAATTGGTCGGTAAATTTTGGTCGAGGTGTGTGGAGGGAGAGGGAGAGGGGGAGAGGGAGGAGAGGGATATGTGAAAGGGACACAGGAGAAGAAGGGTGTGTGTGTGGGTGTGTGTGTGTGTGTGTGTGTGCGTGAGACAGACAGAGAGAAAAAAAGAGAGCTGTTATCTATCCGACACCAACATTATTATTATAAAAAAAAAATGTTACTGAAATTTAAGAAGAAAAAAGACACTAAATACCTAATTAAAGAAAAATAAATAAATCTTTACATTAAAATTCTTATAGACTTTTAAATAAACTAAATCTAGCTTTGATCTTTTAATGAATCACTTTCCTTATAATCCTCAGGTACAAATTTATTACCTGGAGAAAATATATATTATAAATTACCTCCCCCCCCCCCTTTACCCCACCTGTTCCGTATCTACTGTAATTAAGAAAGGTAATTTAAAACCGTGTGGAGTAAGACGTAAATAGTAAATACCCTTTTCTTAGGTAATTTTCAGGTGGTAGGACAGATAGGTGATGAGGGGGAGGGGGGGAGAGGGAGGGGGAAGTGTATTTGTTCCCATATCTTATCCTAGAACTATACTTTATTCCCCATCTTGCCCCGCCCCGCCCCGCCCCGCCCAGGTAGACAGGAGAGTATGATGAATATATTGTACAGGTAGACAGGTGAGCATAATGAGTATATTGTACAGGTATACAGAAGAGTATAATGAATATATTTCACATATTACACAGGAGACAAAGTTAATATATTATACCAAGACGATTAAGTATAACACAAGTATTTACAATTAAAGAGAAAAAAGCATAATAGTTATCCATGATTAAAGAAAACGGGGGACGATTAAAGAAAACGGGGGATGGAATGGATAACCCAGACTTTAAAGTTTTCGTCCCCAGAAAATTATCTTTTGGCCGCATATTTTCCGGCTCTTGGTCGAGCTCTACACCTCAACCAAACCAATTTACAAGTCGACGCCACTAGACCAGAGAGCGCCAGGATGGATGCGGTGCAGAAAAGTCCCGCATAAAAATGGAAATTGGCGACCTTGGTGTGGCACGGGCTCACGCACACTAATGTGAGAGTCAGTCAGTCAGTCTGTTCTCCACCAACCAATCAGTCAGTCAGTCAGTCAGTCTGTTCTCCACCAACCAATCAGTCAGTCTGTTTTTCCTGTCAGCCAGTCAGTGTCCTCAACCAGTCAGTGTCCCCAACCAGTCAGCCAGCCAAGTACGGTTATCAATCAAGAAATTAAATCGTATCTACATTATAAAGGGGCCAGACGATGGTTGGAGGCTGAGGTGACAACACAAGAGTGAGCTATGGTCCTCGTCCTTGTCCGAGGATCACGTACAGTACCAGCGAGTGTGAACGATGGGACGGTGGTGGACAAAATATATATATTCCTTCCTTCCTTCTCTCTCCCTTCCTTCCTTCCTTCCCTCTCCCCCCCCCCCCCCGTCCCCTACCCTTCTTTCCTCCCTCACTCCCTTAGCACTCCTCTAGCCTAACCTACCCTACCCTTCCTCCCCCCTTTCCTCCTCCCCTCTACCCTTCCCTCCCTCCCCTACCCTTCCTTACCTTCCCTACCTCCAGTTTCTCCACAATACGTGATAAAAAACACAACCATTAGATATAAACGAGACATATGACCCAGAACTAGCTGCCCAGACATTACCAAAGTTGTTGAGGGAATATTGTCCACAACTGTACCTCAAACGCCAGGGTTAACACGTGATCAGGAGCGAGTGTTTGACCTTGAGCTTAAGTGCTGATGGCTGGAAGTTTGGCTGGAATCAAGCGTGGGTGATGGCTGAGATCAAGCATGGGTGATGGCTGGGATCAAGTAAGACATAGGTTGATGGCTATGACTCTCGTAAGACAAGGCCAAGTTAGGTTAGGTAATTTAGCTTAGGTAAGGTTAGGTTAGGTCAGAAAGCACACTGAACAACACACCCCCCCCCCCCACCCATCCCCCCCACCCTTCCCCCGATATAGACACCTGAGGAAGTTGACAGACAGCTGAGAGGAGAGACGCCAGCACACACACACACACACAAAGGAATAATTAGCGAGAGATTAATTAAAGCGAGACGGTAATTAAGACCGAGGAAGGTAAGGGACCGAACTAAGACGACGAACTGTTACATAATAAACGATGGTGTGAGCCAGGTAGAGAGAGAGAGAGAGAATAAGAGAGAATAAGTTAAAATAAGACGGAAAACCAATGAATCAGCTACCACTCCCTCAAACCACTGTAAGAGGCAAGATTAACTTTTGTTGATGACTTGGCCGAGACCAGCGCTGATGAGGTTGGCCGGGCCGAGTCGGTCGTGCTTGCAACAAACGCTCAGGCCAATTACAGGGATACAGAGCTGAGGAACCTTTGACAGGCGACGCTCACTCTGTTACCGGCACAGTTAGTTCTCCTGCAACTTAAATTAGTAAAATCAACTGTGTAAGGGGAAGGGAGGTTAAATTCTGGTGGCCATATGAGGGGGGTAACATGGCCTAACAGTAGCGAGGATATATTCTGGTGGCCACATGGAAGAAACATGGCCATACAGAAACGAGACCACTCCTAATGGCCACATGATGGAGGGAACATGGCCCTACAGAACCGAAATACACCCCAGCAAACCCTAACCATCAAAAGACCATGAACTTATTTTCACTTTAGGAAGAACAGCAACAGACATTAGTTAACACATACGGCCACCAAGACCTGCCAAGGAACACAAAGATGAAGGTAAGTAGATAAATTTAGCCTTTCAGCGTAACAACACGAGCACAATCACCAGAATAACTCAATGTAAACAAATAAGAATCACAAACCCAGAATAACGAAGAACTATAGATGAAATAACATTAATAGATGAAATAACTAATAGAAACCCGTAGTATCTTGTTCCCTATACGAGGTTAGATAAGGTCAGGTCAGGTCAGGTCAAGTTCTCTATACGAAGTGACACAGTGGGTATTTACTAGTGCAGGTGCCGAGGGAAGCCACAGGGAAACGAGCTGACTCACCATATGTAAATGTACCCCACTCCCCCCCCCTCCCCCCCACACACCTCCCCTCCCCCCTCTCCCCCACACACACCGCCTCGACCAGATGGCGTATCTCCATTACTCCGGAAGTAAGGTGTGCCTGAATTAGTGTTTAACCCATCATAATGTACTTAGCCTCTCACAGCGTCAGTACTTGTCCCTGTGTGACGCCTACTACCTCGCCAGTGAATGACCACAACCCATCTCAGAATAGGGGGAACCTTTTATGTTTTTCATTGTGAAATATATACATAATACTGATCTCTCTCTCTCTCTCTCTCATCAAAAACCATAGACGAATTTCTGCCACGCAACATAAATAGCATTTTTTTTTTTACTTCGTTTTTCGTTTGTTCCACTACAGATCTGTCTGTCTCTCCTCCACTCACAACCTCCTCACTGTGTCATGTCTCCCATCACAGGTATATCCTCCAGGTATAATGGACATCACCTACATCAAGCAAGGTCATGATCCTAAGGTTTGATTCCCGGTCAGGTGAGGTAACAGGTGACCAATATCACTGTTCCATTTGCTCCTGGTCGTCAACAGTGACTGGGAGACCTGTGTGTAACTTGATTAGCCAAACGTTATTAGGTTGTGGGGAGTCTAATCCGTTCTGTGTTTAAGTTAGGTTAGGTTATCGACGTTTTCTCGGGACTCTATGTTTTATCTCTCTCTCTCTCTCTCTCTCTCTCTCTCTCTCTCTCTCTTATCCTCTCTCTCTCTTCACACCTTCGGTCCCTCTACACACACACACACACACACCTTGGTTGGTATATGTCCTTTACACATCTCGAGGACAAGTCAGTAATTGGATTAGTTTGAATGGGCGGAGAGGGAGATGTGTGGAGGGGAGGAGAGTGCCAGACGACGGTACGGAGGCTGCAGGTTTATTAGTCCCACCTACGCCACCACCGCCACCTACGCCACCACCGCTTCCTACGCCACCACCGCCACCTACGCCACCACCGCTTCCTACGCCACCACCGCCACCTACGCCGCCACCACCGCCACCTACGCCGCCACCGCCACCTACGCCGCCACCACCGCCACCTACGCCGCCACCACCGCCACCTACGCCGCCACCTACGCAGCCACCGCCATCTACGCCACCACCGCCACCACCACCAACGCCACCACCATCACCTCCAACGATGAGGCAACAGGCAGAGGTAAACCAACAGTGTGGGAAGAGAAAAGTGACGGGTGAGGCAACAGTGACGGGTGAGGCAACAGCGACGGGTGAGGTAACAGCGACGGGTGAGGTAGAGGTAAACCAATACTGGTAAGAGAACCAACAACTGTCAGGTGAAGCAAGACTTGACGGGTGAGGTAACAGGGCTGCTCTCTAGACCAAACCTCACCCCTCAAGTTTACCTCAAGGGGACACACACACACACACACACACACACACACACACCTTTGCCTAAGAGTTTCCTGCGACGGGGGGCGACATCGTGGACTGTACCATTAAACATCGCCAGCACGAGCAATCAACACCGCCTGGCGTTTATAGGAGCTCGACTCGACTAACATTCGACCGACCGCAGCCTTCTACCGCAAGGGCACTTTTGGGGGAGGGGAGAGGCAGATGTGTGTGTGTGTGTGTGTGGTGTCTGTGTGTGTGGTGTGTGTGTGTATGTGGTGTGTGTGTGTATGTGGTGTGTGAGTGTATGTGGTGTGTGCATGTGTGTGTGTGTGTGGCGTCATGAGGCAAGATAGAGTGGTGGTGTAAAAGAAATATTTCTAAAATTATGCGTCATATCATTAACATATTTTGCTTGTTATCTTGTAGTGGTGGCGGGATATTGCACATCTGGCAACCTGTTATACAATCGTCCCCTCCCCCCTCCCACTCCCTACCTCCATTCCTCCCTCTCCATCCCCTTGCCCCTCTCTCCCTACCTCCGTCTCTCCCTCCTCCTTCCCTCCCTCCCATCACCATCACCACCCCCTTATATAAATATTGTCCTTTTAAAAATAATTCCAATATTTCTCTAATTTCTTTCATTCTTTTTTTATCCTATTATTCATATTTTTCATTAACTTTCACTTTCAATATTTTGTTTACATTCACTGAGTTCAAACTACGGTAATGACCTGTTTAAGAGACTACTGTATAAAGTCCAATAGTGTCACGCTGTCATTATAAACCAGCTTTAGTACACAACAACAACATGTCCCCCCCCCCTCCCCCAATCAACCATTTTTATGCTAATCCAAAATGTATTCAATGATCATTATCGTCTTCCTGAACACTGAACTTATGGGTAACGAGCAGTCAGGGGGAAGCCATTAAAAGCAAAATGCCCAACTGTCGGTCATTTCAGGTAATTAAAAACAAAATGCACTATCGTGTTTAAAGTGAACGGTGGTCGAGTGGCTACAGCTCTCATCCCTAGTTCTACGTTCCGGAATACCCCCAAGTTCCCCCAGCTGTGAATGTGTACCTGGAGGAAGTGAAGTCAAGCTAACCCACACTAACCCACACTACTCTGCCTTGTGTACTGAAGGGTGAGTATTTAGTGAGCTGTGTCCATACTACCCCCCCTTACTGCACCATTAACCACCACAGTACCACTATCCTCGCCTGATATCAAGTGTGGTGAGTAATATGGATATCTTCAGTCGAGTGGGATTGTGTGTACTGAGGGAGGTGGTGGATAGACCGAGACATGAGCAGTAAGGTGATTTAGGCAGGGGAACTAATGAGGGTAATTCTAAGGGTGGTAAACAAGTGAAGGAATCTGACCTTTAACTGTGACCTTACTTGACCTGACACACACACACACACACACACATTCTTCACAAGTTTCATCTAATTATCTCTATCTATACAAGAGTTAAGCCTGGACACGGTAAAGTTTACGAACACACAGACAGACAGACAGACAGACAGACAGACACAGACATACATACATACATACATACATACAGACAGACAGACAAACCCCACACCATAAAATAAGCCTACGTTACGATTATCCAAAAAGAGGGAGGGGTTAGGGGTTGAGGGGAGGGGGGTGTTAGGGGAGGCTTAGGAAGGGGCATATAAAGTATAACGCATATATATATTTATTTATTTTTATCCTCATTTTGTATTGATTATTTCACTTTCTAATTCATTTACCACCAAAACGGTCATAAAACTGCAGGTAGACGGTGCCAAACATATAACAATCGGATTACACACTGGTCTTATACAGGTAATTGGACGATTTTTTTTTTGGGGGGGGAGGGGGGGGAGGTAATATTTTATTTCCCACGGTCCTTAGAGAGAGAGAGATATTTGCTACCATTATCACCGTCAACACCACCACCACTACCACCATCACCCACTATCCATCACCACCACTACAAGTTCCTCCTCTCCTTAACTACCCTCCCTTAGGTATTAACTCTCTATCATTATATCTTAACTCTCCTCTATCTTGTTCTTCCTTTCATTTATTATTTCATTGTTTTCTTATTAGGGTCTGATTGATCTACTTTTGTACCTCTCCCTCTCACCACTCTCCCCCTCTCCCACCACTCTCCCCCTCTCTCACCACACTCCCCCTCTCACCACACTCCCCCTCTCACCACACTCCCCCTTCCCACCACTCTCCTCCCTCTCACCACACTCCCCCTCTCACCACATTCCCCCTCTCTCACCACTCTCCCCCTCTCACCACTCTGTGTTTCATATCAATGGTGATTCTCTAATTACCATTCCTTTACCTCTTTTTCTTCCTATTCACAAAGACAAATTACCGTCTTTACCCCGTCCCCGACCCCTGTCCTGTGGCCCACCCCCCGTCCTGTGACCCACCCCCCGTCCTGTGGCCCACCCCCTGTCCTGTGGCCCATCTTCTGCCCTCCTCCTGCCCTGTGGCCCACCTCCTGCCCTCCTCCTGCCCTGAGGCCCACCATCTTCCCCCCCCCCCCAACCCCCGTCCCGTGACCCACCTCCTTTCCTCCCCCTGTATTTTTGGTCTCAACTCACGAAAGAACAAGACAAAAAAGATGTTATTTTTGCTTGCCGTAACTCAGCCGTAACTCAGCCGTCACTCCATCTCTTCCAATATTCACTCCTGTATCGGTAAAACCTATCCGTTCTTATCAGTTGAGTCACCAAACCACCTCTACCGTATTCTAAAACAAAAAAAAAATATGTTTGTGTTACCTGGATGTAGTGTCTTTTATAATATCTACCGAAAACCAATTTACCGATTTACTTTTATATAATAGAGTGGTTGACAAGTTTATGATTTGGTTTACACGCTGACGGTCTTCTGCTGTGGTGGTGTGGGCGAGGGAGTAATCTCATCAGGTAGCTTCATCAGTGACAATTATTTTTATCTTTAACTTAAACCCTGAAGAAGAACGAGACCTCCTCAGCACCTCTACTGCGTCTTCTGCATGCGAGTCTTGTGTCTTAACTTCCTGCCAGTAACCCACCAACGTCTATGTAAAGTCAGCTGCGTGTGTGTTGGTCCTTCCCTCCTCCATCTTGATCTTCTGACTGACGCTGCCTCTTCCTCTGCGTCTTCTCCAGCTTCCTTCCCTCCTACACCTCCCCACCACCATTCATCTTCCCTCGTCTGTGTCTCTACCTTGCCTCCTCATAGCCTTTCACCCTCCCCACCTCTCCCCCCCCCCCCCACCCCACCTCCATAAAGGCATCTTATTAGTTTTCTTTTCATAATGTAACTTTTTTTTTTTTCCCTAACCACCAAAAAATATATACTTTCTTTTTCGTGTGAGGGAAGGACATATTTTACAGTGCAAATTTACACACTTTCTTTTACAACTATTTAAGAACATTTTTGTTTCTCGTTGTTTATAATGAATCTTGTCCTTAAAAATAAATTCACGCGAGCTAAAAATAAATAACTAAAAAAAAATCTCGAAGTCTTGTCGCAAAAATTCCCATTCAGTGGAGAGAGAGAGAGAGACAGAGAGAGAGAGAGAGAGAGAGGGGGGGGGGGGGGTGTCTGCTCCAAAAGTCTCCATCAAGAAATCTCTTTTAAGGCTTTGTAATAAAATGTCAAAAGAAACACACTCACCACGGCTCCTAACACACTCAACACGGCTCCTAACACACTCACCACGGCTCCTAACACACTCACCACGGCTCCTAACACACTCAACACGGCTCCTAACACACTCACCACGGCTCCTAACACACTCAACACGGCTCCTAACACACTCAACACGGCTCCTAACACACTCAACACGGCTCCTAACACACTCACCACGGCTCCTAACACACTCACCACGGCTCCTAACACACTCACCACGGCTCCTAACACACTCACCACGGCTCCTAACACACTCAACACGGCTCCTAACACACTCACCACGGCTCCTAACACACTCAACACGGCTCCTAACACACTCAACACGGCTCCTAACACACCCAACACGGCTCCTAACACACTCAACACGGCTCCTAACACACTCAACACGGCTCCTAACACACTCAACACGGCTCCTAACACACTCAACACGGCTCCTAACACACTCAACACGGCTCCTAACACACTCACCACGGCTCCTAACACACTCACCACGGCTCCTTAGACACTCACCACGGCTCCTAACACACTCACCACGACTCCTAACACACTCAACACGGCTCCTAACACACTCAACACGGCTCCTAACACACTCACCACGGCTCCTAACACACTCAACACGGCTCCTAACACACTCAACACGGCTCCTAACACACTCACCACGGCTCCTAACACACCCAACACGGCTCCTAACACACTCAACACGGCTCCTAACACACTCACCACGGCTCCTAACACACTCACCACGGCTCCTAACACACTCAACACGGCTCCTAACACACCCAACACGGCTCCTAACACACTCAACACGGCTCCTAACACACCCAACACGGCTCCTAACACACTCAACACGGCTCCTAACACACCCAACACGGCTCCTAACACACTCAACACGGCTCCTAACACACTCACCACGGCTCCTAGCACACCCACCACGGCTCCTAACACACTCAACACGGCTCCTAACACACCCACCACGGCTCCTATCACACTCACCACGGCTCCTAACACACTCACCACGGCTCCTAACACACTCACCACGGCTCCTAACACACTCACCACGGCTCCTAACACACTCACCACGGCTCCTAACACACTCAACACGGCTCCTAACACACTCACCACGGCTCCTAACACACTCACCACGGCTCCTAACACACTCAACACGGCTCCTCACACTCAACACGGCTCCTCACACTCAACACGGCTCCTAACACACCCACCACGGCTCCTAACACACCCAACACGGCTCCTAACACACCCAACACGGCTCCTAACACACTCAACACGGCTCCTCACACTCAACACGGCTCCTCACACTCAACACGGCTCCTCACACACCCACCACGGCTCCTAACACACCCAACACGGCTCCTAACACACCCAACACGGCTCCTAACACACCCAACACGGCTCCTAACACCCAACACGGCTCCTAACACCCAACACGGCTCCTAACACCCAACACGGCTCCTAACACACTCACCACGGCTCCTAGCACACCCACCACGGCTCCTAACACACTCAACACGGCTCCTAACACACCCACCACGGCTCCTAACACACTCAACACGGCTCCTAACACACCCAACACGGCTCCTAACACACTCAACACGGCTCCTAACACACTCAACACGGCTCATAACACACTCAACACGGCTCCTAACCCTAAAAAAAAAGACACACTTAAGCTTTCTACTTTGACGTTACCGCACCATCACTTGACCTGACACTGTGACCCCCCCCTCGTACTAGGTCATCCACAGGTCAGGTCAGGTCACTTCTCTTACCTTAGACGGCCACTCTTCACTTTCTCTCTTTGTCTTCTCTTCCCGACACTTTTTTTTCATCTTTTTTTTTTATTTTCTTTATACCTACGTTTCCTTTCTCCTCCATTCTGCCAAGACCTCTCCCTTCCTCCCTCTCTCCCTCCCTCCCTCCCTCTCCCTCTTTCGGCATTCACTCTCTTTTTCATGTTTTTTCCACTCCCTCCTCTTTTGAGTGTTCCTCTCTCTCTCTCTCTCTCTCTCTCTCTCTCTCTCTCTCTCTCTCTCTCTCTCTCTCTCTCTCTCTTGCCCTGGCGACGTCTCAGCGCATCCAATAAAATATTAAATAAAAAAATAAATAGGTTAAATACGGTGGAGAAATCAGGCCAGGATTCTGCAACCACACTACCTCAACCACGTCCCTCAACCACACCACCTCAACCACGTCCCTCAACCACACACGCCCTTTAAACACGCCCTTTAAACACGTCCTTCTCGTCCTTGGAAATGCCTACAGAAAAATACCATAGGACATAGTTGAAAATCCTGACCGTGCCGAGTAAAATCCTCCCCTACCCCTACCCACCTCCCTCTTCCACAATAGCTGGATGGGAGGGTAGGAGTGTGGGTGAGGATGGAGGAGAGGGTAGGTAGGGCTTCCACACTCCTAGGCTATTAGGTATTTCATCCTTTACTCTCTATCTACACTTTTATATTTTTTTTTTTTACTTTTTTTTATAGTTTTATTATTTTTTTGGGGGGTGTGTGTTAATCCACTTTTATTTAAGGGGCCAAAATAAAATAAACCTAGCGGGATACCTTGTGGCTCTCTGACGTCAAATTCCCTGTCAGCTTTTGTTTGGGTGTGAGTGAGTGTCTAAACGCCCTCTACAGATCTACCCAATACACAAAATGAAAATAAAAAAAAATAATACCAACAATAACGATAAAATAAAATAAAAAAAAATTCAAGTTCAGGCATTTAATCTATCATATGCAAACACACACACACACACACACACATAGTACGTCCGTATAACATCGTTCACTCCTATCTTCTATCACTCAAGGTAACACCACATCCACTTATGCTACCGTAAATAAGTCTAATAAAGGTAAACTGACCATCAAACGCTACATAGTGTGGACAGGTGTCAAGAATTACTGCACACATGAACGCACATAACCGCATACATATATATACAAAGAGAGAGGAACATTAACAGTGCACCACACACATAAACACTCGACAGACACACGGACAACCCAACACATTGTAAAATAACGCTCTCGTTGTGACACAAACGACTGAAAATTGATCACGTTAGGCATTTATTGCTTTCCAAAAATTGAAGGTTTGGGGTGACGTGTTTGTTTGTTTGTGTTTGTGTTTGTTTGCGTCATGTATATCAGTGCCTCCAGATGATGCAACTCCAGGTGCTTCCTATACTGAGTGCAACTCTTTACACATTGTATGTCTATACGACGTGTATATATATATATACATATATATATATATATATATATATATATATATATATATATATATATATATATATATATATATATGTATATATATATATATATATATATATATATATATATATATATATATATATATATATATATATATATATATATACTCGTAGTGTTGGCAGAGAACAATATTCTCGAGGCAAAAATCAATGCAAATTTTTGCCGTGTGCGCGCGGACCCAGAACGTGTACTGCAGCTATTCTTGCTAAAAGCTTTGCCCACTCTTGTTTTCCTGATTATTATTGTTATAGGATTACAATGTAAAATCTGCGAAGTAATGATCGTATAATGAACACAATAAGACCAACAAAAGCAATGAAGATAATTATCCCAAAGAAAACAAAAAGTTATAGTAATTGTTGGTACCTGGATGACACACTGTGGCCTTAAGCCGGGTACTGTGACACCCTGCAGGAAGAACCAACAGTGTCCTCCCTGACAGACTCGAGGCAATACGCTGTAAAAGGCGCCCTGGCAGATCAAAGTACTAGGTGAAACTTAAAACCCCCAAAGAAAAGAAATAACTAACTTTTCTCCGTCAAAGTGTAGCAGGAAGCAAGTTTTTTCTGGGAATGGTTAGTAACGGAGAGAGAGATGAGAGGTAGGGTGAGGGACTGGCCGCCTCCACAGCCACACTCAAGGACTCTCGTGCTGCCTTTACGGGAGTCAGTTCACGATGATGAGTTGCCTCGGTGTCTGGTGGGGGAGGAGGGAAGAAGGGGAGGAGGAGGGAGAAGGCATGGATGGAGAAGAACCACGACGAGGAAGAGGAAACGTCGATAACACAGAGGACGAGGAAATAGAGGAACATACGAAAGATAAGGAGAGAAAAACAATAACGAGAGAGTGAAGAGTACAGAGGAATAAGAGAAACTGAACAAGATAGACGGAGACAAAACAAGAACAGCGACACACACACACACACACACACACACAGTTGCTTGAGGTCCTGTGGTAGATATGAGGTCAGAGTGAACTTATTTTGAGGTCTTTTAAGTGGATATTAAGGTCGCAACACGAACGTTCCCTGTGGTAGGTGGCTGAGTGCTAAATGATGTCATCCCAGGTCAAGTGGTGCGCCGAGAAATGGGTGGAAGGAAGAAGAAACTCGAACAAAAACAACGTCCCCAGTATGTGTTAGAGGCGAGGCGAGGCGAGGAGAGGCGAGGCGAGGCGAGGCGAGAGGCGAGGATGTAAGACGCCAGCTGCGGGGTCTTAATGTGTCCAGGGAGGAGGGTAACAAAGTCATCCCACCTCTGGTCTGCCATAAATGTCTACAAAGATTCACACGGACTAAACTGGAACCCAAATCCACAACCAAACCGATCTTTTAGACGGTTAGGTTAGGTTAGGTTAGGTTAGGGTAGGTTAGGGTAGGTTAGGTTAGGTTAGGTTAGGTTAGGGTAGGTTAGGGTAGGTTAGGGTAGGTTAGGTTAGGTTAGATTAGGTTAAGTGACAAAGAACAACATCCATCACAACACCTTACTGACAAATGCCTAAGTGAAGATGTCAGTTCCCATAACATACCATACCTTACCTTACCATACCTTACCTTACCTTACCATACCTTACCTTACCTTACCTTACCTTACCTTACCATACCTTACCTTACCTTACCTTACCATACCTTACCTTACCTTACCATACCTTACCTTACCTTACCTTACCTTACCTTAGTCTCAATAACTCTAACTGTTCACCTTAACTTAAAATACATGTTTTTTCTTCTTCTCATTCTTATCAGTTCTGTCCTCCCTGATCACCCTCTCCTCCCTTCCTTCCCTATCCCCCCTTCCTCCCTATCCTACCTGACCACCCTATTCTCCATTCCCTCCCTGATCACCCTGGCCTACCATCCCCCCCTATCCTCCCTTCCCTCTCTATCCTCCCTTCCCTCTCTATTCTCCCTTCCCTCTCTATCCTCCCTTCCCCCTATCCTCCCTTCCCCCTATCCTCCCTAACCAGAGCCTCACTCTCATACAACAATGTCCTCGGTATTATCACCACAAATAAACAACTATTATTTATTGCTATGTATTTTTGCTTTCATGAGTGTCACATAAAATACGAGTCATTGATCTCTCACACACACACACACACACCGCTCTCTCTCTCTCTCTCTCTCTCTCTCTCTCTCTCTCTCTCTCACACACACACACCTCTTCCACTCTGGCCACCACCTGCAGAGTTGCCAAGTAACCAATATTGCGAAGGACAAATATTTACCTCTGACTCACAGTGTACGTGTGTGTGTGTGTGTGTGTGTGTGTGTGTGTGTGTGTGTGTGTAGCTTCGGAAAATCAATGAAGACAAATAATACCCACACACTCGCGAGTATTACAAATAAACAAACAGACTCTACCCAGACAGGCGCTATAGACAATGAAGGAGTGCGGGGAATAAATTATCTTAAATCACAGTTGGAATAATACACGTTTAAGACCACATTATGGGAGAGAGAGAGAGAGAGAGAGAGAGAGAGAGAGAGAGAGAGAGAGAGAGAGAGAGAGGTGGGAGGGAGTGGGGGAGGAGAGAGAGGAAGGGACGGAAATTTATGAGATTAAACTCAAAGGCAAACCCAGTGGAGTGGGAGGAATGGTGGAGATAAGAAAGGTCAGATGAGGAGTTAAGTGTGTGTGGTGAGGAGAGGGGGAGGGGGTAGGGGGTGAGGGGGAGGGGGCAAGAGGGGGGATAGGGGGTGAGGGGAGGGGGCAACAGGGGGGTAGAGGTGAGGGGGAGGAAGGGGTACTGTTTGAGGGGGTGACGAGACGCCACTGCAAGAAGATGAAGAGAGAGAGAGAGAGAGAGAGAGAGATGTGACAGAAGGAAAACTACAGAAACGGGAGAGATAATATGGAAAAGGAGAGCAAACTAGGTATTGTGGGAGAGAGACGGCGGATGGAAGGGAGATACGAGAGAACTAATGGGAGGGAAGACCGAGGTACACTGATGGAGACGGTAATCACACTGAGATATACTGACTGTAACCATCATCATTTTGTACTCCATTCTAGTCGTTTCCATTACATCAATTCCCTGTATTCCCAACTGTAATGGAAACTGCTCCAGTAACAAAGGCAATTTCAGTAACACACAGCAACAACATCAACAAAGGGGATACAGCAATTTTACAGCAGTACCGCCAGCAACAACAACAGTTACAACAACAACAACAACAACGACAATAACAACAACAACACCAACAATACCAGCGGCAACATCAACATCAGTAGCAAAAGGAACAACAACACCAACAATACCAGCGGCAACATCAACATCAGTAGCAAAAGGAACAACAACACCAACAATACCAGCGGCAACATCAACATCAGTAGCAAAAGGAACAACAACACCAACAATACCAGCGGCAACATCAACATCAGTAGCAAAAGGAACAACAACACCAACAATACCAGCGGCAACATCAACATCAGTAGCAAAAGGAACAACAACACCAACAATAATTGTAGCATCACCAACAACAGCTGTTAGGAGACAATCATCAATTTTCGTAACAAACAGGGTGGCGGCGGGAGCAGCAGCAGCAGTAGAGGCAGCAGTAGCGGCAGTTCAGGCAGCGGCAGCAGCAGCAGTAGTAGCGGCAGTTCAGGCAGCAGCAGCAGTAGAGGCGGCAGAAGCAGCGGCAGAGGCAGTAGAAGCAGCAGTAGAGGCAGTTCAAGCAGCAGCAGCAGTAGAGGCAGTTCAGGCAGCAGCAGCAGTAGAGGCACTTGAGGCAAAATCAGCAGAAGCAGCAGTAGAGGCAGTTGAGGCAGCAGGTGTACAGCACATGGTCGTCAGTTTCATATAACTGCACGAGGATGATTCATCTTTCATGATACAGGGGACGACAGGCCCTGGCGACAGTGTCAGGGCAGGCACGTCTGGCTGGCTGCTTTGATGGCTGACTGGCTGGCTGGCTGCTTTGATGGTTGGCTGGCTTGCTGCTTTAATGGCTGGCAACTTGGCTATGTAGCTGGCTGGCGAGATGACTGCCTATCTAACTGAGTGGCTGTCTAGATAACTGGCACTCCGAGGCACTCTGATAGGGCATAAAATATCTGGCTACTCATGACGTTTTATATGTGCCATGGTATAAGCTGTCACACCTTAGCACGAGCCAATATGTAGGTAATTTACTATAACAACTACCAATTAATCTCTAATAAATCTCTAACGTAACATTTAAATAAAACTAATTACATTTAAATTCATACAAATCAATTAAGAACCCAAATGAATCCATCGTTTAAAAAAATAAGTAACCCACGAGAGAAAATTGGTTTTGAGGGAAAACGACGATAAAGGTTTTGGCATTATAGAAGTTACGAGCCATAGACAGTATGGGTTGTAAGGTACTATACTGCGTCACACAGTCACTGAGGACGTGAAGAAGTGAGTGTCAGCATGATTCACGCCCACCCCGCCCCTCCCAGTCTCGCCCCACCACGCCCCGCCCCGTACACCCGCTGAGGGACACTGGGGAAACCCTACACTACACTCACGACATGTACGTACACTTACTCAGCACTACATCCTGCGTGCTCCTGAGGTGTTGTGTGTGTGTGTGTGTGTGTGTGTGTGTTCACCTCTATTTACTTAAGTCTACCTAAAAGTTCATCACCTGGTCCTTTATAAATATTAAAGTCTACGGAAACTCAAGTCCAAATTTCACATACTATTACCATTCACCTTCTTAATTAAATTGTATGTACAGTATATTCGTTTATGTAATTTAATTTCTTATCTTCTACTACCGTTGCCACCATCGGACACCTATAATGAACGATATGATGTTAATACAAAATTTTCCACTTGTGTTTGAATCTACGTCTCTCGCCTGCGTCTCCCGTCTGAGTCTTCATCTGCGTCTACATCTCCCGTCTGAGTCTTCATCTGCGTCTACATCTCCCGTCTGAGTCTTCATCTGCGTCTACATCTCCCGTCTACGCCGAGTTATGAGCCACCATCTTGTATCCACCGTTTACAAATCTTACGTTAATCTACATAAATAGAAAGTTATCACCAAAATAACTCGTTACATCCCTTAGATAACTTTCTATCCACAAGTTATCATCTTAAACCACACGCGTTATATACCTACGCCGCCGACGGTACCGTAAACGTGGAATATAACAACATTCTCACATGATAGAGACCGAGACATCCTGTTATTCTCACATCAGTATATCAGTATTTGAGGTCGTTTAGATGTTGTCTGTGTGTATGGAGGGGTGGGTGGGTAGGGGGGGTGTTGGAGGGAGGAAGGACTGCCAGTAATCACGGCCCTCTGTTACGATCCCTCTACCCTCCCCCTACCCCCTACCCCTTTTATTGTTAACGGAAACCAATAAACTTTCCTTATTGTTATCATTTGTATTTAAGACTCGTAATACTTTTCTTTTATCATTATTGTTTTTTTCCCTTAAACTAGAGAATTTTTTTACCCCCACCAAACTTTCCCCACTTGTCATTGTTTTCTTTCCAGGCTCTACTGTACTAGTGTTTTTTTTCTTGTTTATGTAGCTGTTTTTTTTTTGTTTGGAGGTTTATTCTGGGTGTTTGTGTGTTTGTTGGCTTGTTTTGAGCCTACTTAAAGAGGTGTTTGGGTTGAAAGTGTGTTATTGTTTTTAGTGTAACCCCTTCTCTCTTTTTCCCACAACTGTATTCTCGTGTGTGTGTGTGTGTGTGTGTGTGTGTGTGTGTGTGTGTAAGCTTAGGTTAAGGTCACACGAAGCAACACCACCACCACCTTCCCCACTTGTCTTCAACACACACACCAAACATTAATATAAAAAAAAAAAAAAAAAAAAAAAACACAAATATGACTCAAGTACAAAAAAATACCTGTACAAAACATCCCACACACAGGTAATTAACGCCAGTGCAGCAGGTGAGCGGTCCGAGGCCACGTCACCTGCACACAAACACGAGTAAGTAGTTTGTTTTTCTCGCCCGAGCCAGAACTGCACCACCGACCGTCAACTGTGGTGTTTACATGCAGTCTGATGTGCTCGTTATAAAGGTAAGCAATGGGAAGTTGGTGTAAACATTGGTGTAAATAAATGAATATCTATCAGCGTATTTTTATTTTCAGTGGGAGATGATGGTAGTGGGTGATAATAGTGGTGGGTCATTAGTAGTGGTTGGTGGGTCATTAGTTGTGGTGGGTCATTAGTGGTGGTGGGTCATTAGTGATGGTGGGTCAGAAGTGGTGGTGGGTCAGAAGTGGTGGTGGGTCAGAAGTGGTGGTGGGTCAGAAGTGGTGGTGGGTCATTAGTGGTGGTGGGTCATTAGTGGTGGTGGGTCATTAGTGGTGGTGGGTCAGAAGTGGTGGTGGGTCATTAGTGATGGTGGGTCAGAAGTGATGGTGGGTCAGAAGTGATGGTGGGTCAGAAATGGTGGTGGGTCATTAGTGATGGTGGGTCAGAAGTGGTGGTGGGTAGCGAGTTAGTGAAGTAAGACACACACAAACCTCATTTAACACAAGATCAACACAACTCTATGTTACTAAACGACATCAAAATCCTACAAAAACACGACACAAAAACTCCGTAACATAAAGAAACATTAACATCTCTTTAACTGGTACACGGTGCAGGAGGTAGGGAGAGGGAGGGAAGGAAGGAAGGATAAAGAGAAGGAGAGACGGAGGGAAGGAAGGATAAAGAGAAGGAGAGACGGAGGGGAGGATGCAGGAAGGTAGGGAGAGATGAAGAGAAGAAGGGACAATGGAGGGGGCAGAGAGAGAGAAAGAGAGAGACGGACGTGTAGAGTAGGGATGGAAGGACAGGGAGAACTAGGGAAATACACAACCACCCCTAAGACCTGTCTGAAGGTGGTTGTGTCTGGCAGTTGTCGTCGACGATTTACAACAGGAAACACAACCCAAGATTCTCTCCCCTACCTTCCTCCCCGCGTCGTCTGATACAATAACCACCACACATATTGATACCAGGTTTTTTCCCATGGGGGGGGGGGGTGAATTCATAACCTGTGATTGGCTGGAAACTTTTAAGAGAAGTAGTTGTTGTTGTTGATGTTATTATTGTTGTTTTTTACGTTTTTCTCTCCAGATAAAAATTTAAGGTAAGAGAGAGAGATATATGTGTGTGCTAAAGAAGAGATAATAAGGCACAAAGGAATAAAGAAAGAGTAAAGCAAGATGATAAATGATAAGAAGACATAGAGGAAGAAGCACAATAAGTAAATAAAGTACAGAACAAGTGAGAAGAAGATGGAAGCGAGAGAGGGGAGAGAGGGAGAATAACAATGACAAAGAAACACACACACACACACACACACACCTGCCACCCAAAACACCTGCTATCTTTATCACACCTGCTATCTTTATCACACCTGCTTCCCCACCACACCTGTAGAGAAGAGGGTACAGATACTCACACAAACACACTGCAGCTGCCAGCCAAAATAAATACATACACACACCTGCTACCTACAACACCTGCAGCCCCCCCCCCCCCCCACACACACACCTGCACCTCCTAGTATGCAATAAGGGGGGGGGGTAGTTGAGGGTTGAATGAGAGTAAATAGGGGCTGGAATAGGGCTGAGGGAGGGCTGGAGGAGGGCTGAGGGAGGGATGGAGGAGGGCTGAGGGAGGGATGGAGGAGGGCTGGGGGAAGGATTAGGGAGGGCTGGAGGAGGGATGAAAAGGGTTTGTTGGAGGGCAGATGAGGACTGAAAGAGGGCTGGAAGGGCTGAATAAGGGCAGGTAATCAATTCACCTCATCAAGTCACCACCTCCGTCACCAGAGACCAGTTCTTTTGTACAGGTTATGACCTCAGCCGTCTCACTGGCCTGGTGTAGGGGACAGCTGAGGGATTTACCTGACCTCTTGTAACACCTGGACGAGAGGATTTATGTGTTTCTGTTACAGTCGAAGGGATTTATCTGTTCGTGTTACAGCTGAAGGAGAGAATTTATGTATTTGTGTTACAGTACAAGGGATTTATATATTTTTGTTAAGAGCTGAAAGGGAGGATTTCTGTATTTCTTCTTACAGTTAATGGGATTTATGGTGTGAAGTGGATGAAGTATGATTAACCTATACTTTTTTTTTTACAACTGAAGGGATTTACCTACCACTGTATATCATCTTTTTTACAACAAGTGAAAGGATTTATTTACATCGGATTATCTATATAGTTTTTCTTTTTGTGTGTGAGGGGATTTCTCTCTCTCTCTCTCTCTCTCTCTCTCTCTCTCTCTCTCTCTCTCTCTCTCTCTCACCTGGGGGATTTATAGCACTCTTTGTTGTATGTAAGGGGATTTAATTGCCTCTGTTACACGGGAGGGGGATTTGCCCGTCATGTTAAAGGTGAAGTGTTCAGCTGCCCTTATGGGAAGAGGTACAGGTGAGGGGTACAGGTGAGATACAGGTGTGGGGTACAGGTGTGGGGTACAGGTGAGGGGTACAGGTGTGGGGTACAGGTGAGATACAGGTGTGGGGTACTGGTGAGGGGTACAGGTGAGATACAGGTGAGGGAAATAAATGAAAGATAAAGGTGAGGGGTACAGGTGTGGGGTACAGATGTGGGATACAGGTGTGGGATACAGGTGTGGGGGTACAGGTGTGGGGTAGATGGATCAAAGGTACAGACTAAGGTTACAGACAGGTAAGAGAAAAACTGTAGCTCGAGAAAGAAATTACAAAATTAAGTACAAAAAAGGAATACAGGGGTTTGTCTACAGGTACAGAGAGCAAACAAGTCAGAATTACCCAACAATACCGTGTCGAGGTTCACCACCAAACATATTATTAAAAAAAATAAATAAATAAATAAATAAAAGAACAAAATTAGGACAAGTTAAAAAAAATAAATACAAAAATTAAATAAATAAATAAAAATAATAATACAAATAAAATAAAAAAAAAATAAAAAATAGAAATAAAAATAAATAATACAAAAAATAAAAATACAAAAATTAAACGCAAAATAAAACACTCTCCGTATCTCGTCCATAACGTCAGAAACACGTTAATTACTCGACAGGAAAAAGAAAGTTAATTACACGTCAGAAAAAGGTTAATAACAGGTCAAAAACACGTTCGCATCACGTCCAAGACACGTTAATAAGATGTCAGAAACACGTCAGCGATACGTCAGATACAAGAGAAAAACACGTCAGACACGGTAAAGACACGTCAGACACGGTAAAGACACGATAAACACGGTAAAGACACGTCAGACACGGCAAAGACACGTCAGACACGGCAAAGACACGTCAGACACGGCAAAGACGCGTCAGACACGGTAAAGACACGTCAGACACGGTAAAGACACGTCAGACACGGTAAAGACACGTCAGACACGGTAAAGACACGTCAGACACGGTAAAGACACGTCAGACACGGCAAAGACACGTCAGACACGGTAAAGACACGTCAGACACGGTAAAGACACGTCAGACACGGCAAAGACACGTCAGACACGGCAAAGACACGTCAGACACGGTAAAGACACGTCAGACACGGTAAAGACACGTCAGACACGGCAAAGACACGTCAGACACGGCAAAGACACGTCAGACACGGTAAAGACACGTCAGACACGGTAAAGACACGTCAGACACGGCAAAGACACGTCAGACACGGCAAAGACACGTCAGACACGGTAAAGACACGTCAGACACGGTAAAGACACGTCAGACACGGTAAAGACACGTCAGACACGGCAAAGACACGTCAGACACGGCAAAGACACGTCAGACACGGTAAAGACACGTCAGACACGGTAAAGACACGTCAGACACGGTAAAGACACGTCAGACACGGTAAAGACACGTCAGACACGGTAAAGACAACGTCAGACACGGTAAAGACAACGTCAGACACGGTAAAGACACGTCAGACACGGCAAAGACACGTCAGACACGGTAAAGACACGTCAGACACGGCAAAGACACGTCAGACACGGCAAAGACACGTCAGACACGGTAAAGACACGTCAGACACGGTAAAGACACGTCAGACACGGCAAAGACACGTCAGACACTGTAAAGACACGTCAGACACTGTAAAGACACGTCAGACACGGCAAAGACACGTCAGACACGGTAAAGACAAGTCAGACACGGCAAAGACACGTCAGACACGGTAAAGACACGTCAGACACGGTAAAGACACGTCAGACACGGTAAAGACACGTCAGACACGGCAAAGACACGTCAGACACGGTAAAGACACGTAAGACACGGCAAAGACACGTCAGACACGGTAAAGACACGTCAGACACGGTAAAGACACGTCAGACACGGTAAAGACACGTCAGACACGGTAAAGACACGTCAGACACGGTAAAGACACGTCAGACACGGTAAAGACACGTCAGACAATACCCTAACATAATCTAATCTAACTTAACCTAACCTAACCTAACCTAACCCAACCTATCCTAACACTACCCTAACCTAACCTAACCCAACCCCCCCCAGGTAAAGCATCAGTGTGTTTAATTATCAGGTGAACAAAGCTAAGAGGAATAAATCTCCAGGTGATGCAAAACAGGTGTGAGAGAGAGAGAACTTAAAAGGTCAAGGGAGAAGTGAAGCAAGAGGTGAGGCAAAGGGCGGGAGAAGCCATGAAGCAACAAGAGAAGTAAGAGGTGAGGCAAAGGGCGGGAGAAGCCATGAAGCAACAAGAGAAGAGGTGAGGCAAAGGGCGGGAGAAGCCATGAAGCAACAAGAGAAGTAAGAGGTGAGGCAAAGGGCGGGAGAAGCCATGAAGCAACAAGAGAAGTAAGAGGTGAGGCAAAGGGCGGGAGAAGCCATGAAGCAACAAGAGAAGAGGTGAGGCAAAGGGCGGGAGAAGCCATGAAGCAACAAAAATGATTATTGGCTTTACGTCTTTCCCACGTACTGTTGAGGGAGGAGGAGGGGGGAAGAGGGAGAGGTGGGGGAAAGGGGGAGAGGAGGGTGGGGGAAGGAGGATGGGGAAGAGAGAGGGGCATGAGGAATAACGAGAAGGAGAGAAGGGGAGGAGGAGGAACAGGGGAGGGAGAGGAGGAATAAGAAGAGGAGGAAGAGGAAGGGTACAGTTATAATATTAAAACTACACACACACACACACACACACACACACACACACACACCTCAGCATATCACCACAAAAGTATATTAACACAGCAAAAATATTAATAATCTTGTTACGAAAAAAAGAAAAAAAAAAAATTACAAGATTAAAACATGCAAAACGAGTTAGAGTTAATAGTAAAATATAAATCATCAGTGAACAGGTGGTGTCCCTCTAGTGTGTGTGTGTGTGTGTGTGTGTGTGTGTATCTCTGTGTGTGTGTGTGTGTGTGTGTGTGTGTGTCTGTGTGTTGTTACGTAATGACCACAACAACAATTTCAATGGGTTTTTTAATTATAATTCCAAAAATCCCTTAACGTAGGCAACTTTGAAAGGGGGGAGGAGAGGAGAGGGGAAAGGGGGGGGGGGAGAGGGGAGAGGGGGGGAGAGGGGTGTGGGTGGTATTGAGGAAAAGTGGGAGAGGAGGAGGAGTGGGGAAGGAGATGTGGGGGAAGGGGAGGATGAGGAAAGAAGGGTGTGGAAGGTGTTGGGGAAGGAGGGGGAGTTGTGTTGGGGAAGGAGGGGGAGTTGTGTTGAGGAAGGAGGGGGAGTTGTGTTGGGGAGTGAGGGGGAGTTGTGTTGGGGAAGGAGGGGGAGTTGTGTTGGGGAAGGAGGGGGAGTTGTGTTGGGGAGTGAGCGGGAGTTGTGTTGGGGAGTGAGCGGGAGTTGTGTTGGGGAGTGAGCGGGAGTTGTGTTGGGGAGTGAGCGGGAGTTGTGTTGGGGAGTGAACGGGAGTTGTGTTGGGGAGTAAGGGGGGGCTGTGTTGGGGAGTGAGCGGGAGTTGTGTTGGGGAGTGAGGGGGAGTTGTGTTGGGGAGTGAACGGGAGTTGTGTTGGGGAGTAAGGGGGGGCTGTGTTGGGGAGTGAACGGGAGTTGTGTTGGGGAATGCCGCTAAAAATAGTTTCACGTCGTAATACCGTCGCTAATGAAGTGCCTAACCCACCAAGCTCTTAAGTCCTGGTAATTAAACACTACCAAGTTACTGTAGGTGGTGGATGGCTCGCCTCCTCGAACACCACAACACACACACACACAAGACCTCTTCAGCGCCCTCTCACTCCACCTCTCTCCCTTTCACTCAGTCAACTTTTCCTCCGCAAACCACGACCACCAAGATACCTCCCCTCTCACCACCCCTCTCTCTCACCACCCCTCTCTCTCTCACCACCCGTCCCTCTCACCACCCGTCCCTCTCACCACCTGTCCCTCTCACCACCCCTCTCTCTCACCACCCGTTCCTCTCACCACCCCTCTCTCTCTCTCACCAACCGTCCCTCTCACCACCCGTCCCTCTCACCACCCGTCCCTCTCACCACCCCTCTCTCCCACCACATGTCCCTCTCACCACCCCTCTCTCCCACCACATGTCCCTCTCACCACCCCTCCCTCTCACCACCCCACTCTCCCACCACATGTCCCTCTCACCACCCCACTCTCCCACCACATGTCACTCTCACTACCCGTCCCTCCCACCACCCCTCTCTCTCACCACCCGTCCCTCTCACCACCAGTTCCTTTCACCACCCCTCCCTCTCATCACCCGTCCCTCTCACCACCTGTCCCTCTCACCACCCCTCTCTCTCTCACCACCCCTCCCTCTCACCACCCGTCCCTCTCACCACCCCACTCTCCCACCACATGTCCCTCTCACCACCCCTCTCTCTCACCACCAGTTCCTTTCACCACCCCTCCCTCTCATCACCCGTCCCTCTCACCACCTGTCCCTCTCACCACCCCTCTCTCTCTCACCACCCCTCCCTCTCACCACCCGTCCCTTTCACCACCCCACTCTCCCACCACATGTCCCTCTCACCACCCGTCCCTCTCACCACCCCTCTCTCTCACCACCCGTCCCTCTCACCACCCCTCCCTCTCACCACCCGTCCCTCTCACCACCCCACTCTCCCACCACATGTCCCTCTCACCACCCGTCCCTCTCACCACCCCTCTCTCTCACCACCCGTCCGTCTCACCACCCCTCCCTCTCACCACCCGTCCCACTCACCACCCATCCCTCTCACCACCCGTCCCTCTCACCACCCATCCCTCTCACCACCCGTCCCTCTCACCACCCGTCCCTCTCACCACTCGGCCCTCTCACCACCCGTCCTTCTCACCACCCGCCCCTCTCACCACTCGGCCCTCTCACCACCCGTCCCTCTCACCACCCGGACCTCTCATCACCTGTCCCTCTCACCACCCCTCCCTCTCACCACCCGTCCCTCTCACCACCCATCCCTCTCACCACCCGTCCCTCTCACCACCCGTCCCTCTCACCACCCGTCCCTCTCACCACCCCTCCCTCTCACCACCCCTCCCTCTCACTACCCGTCCCTCCCACCACCCCTCTCTCTCACCACCCGTCCCTCTCACCACCCCTCTCTCTCACCACCCGTCCGTCTCACCACCCGTCCCTCTCACCACCCCTCCCTCTCACCACCCCTCCCTCTCACCACCCGTCCGTCTCACCACCCCTCCGTCTCACCACCCCTCCCTCCCACCACCCCTCCCTCTCACCACCCGTCCCTCTCACCACCCCTCCCTCTCACCACCCCTCCCTCTCACTACCCGTCCCTCCCACCACCCCTCTCTCTCACCACCCGTCCCTCTCACCACCCCTCCCTCTCACCACCCGTCCCTCTCACCACCCGTCCCTCTCACCACCCCTCCCTCTCACCACCCCTCCCTCTCACCACCCGTCCCTCTCACCACCCCTCTCTCTCACCACCCGTCCGTCTCACCACCCGTCCCTCTCACCACCCCTCCCCCTCACCACCCCTCCCTCTCACCACCCCTCCCTCTCACCACCCCTCCCTCTCACCACCCGTCCCTCTCACCACCCCTCTCTCTCACCACCCGTCCGTCTCACCACCCGTCCCTCTCACCACCCCTCCCCCTCACCACCCCTCCCTCTCACCACCCCACTCTCCCACCACATGTCACTCTCACTACCCGTCCCTCCCACCACCCCTCTCTCTCACCACCCGTCCCTCTCACCACCAGTTCCTTTCACCACCCGTCCCTCTCACCACCCCTCTCTCTCACCACCCGTCCGTCTCACCACCCCTCCCTCTCACCACCCCTCCCTCTCACCACCCCTCCCTCTCACCACCCCTCTCTCTCACCACCCCTCCCTCTCACCACCCGTCCCTCTCACCACCCGTCCCTCTCACCACCCCTCCCTCTCACCACCCCTCCCTCTCACCACCCGTCCCTCTCACCACCCCTCTCTCTCACCACCCGTCCGTCTCACCACCCGTCCCTCTCACCACCCCTCCCCCTCACCACCCCTCCCTCTCACCACCCCTCCCTCTCACCACCCCTCCCTCTCACCACCCGTCCCTCTCACCACCCCTCTCTCTCACCACCCGTCCCTCTCACCACCCGTCCCTCTCACCACCCCTCCCCCTCACCACCCCTCCCTCTCACCACCCCTCCCTCTCACCACCCGTCCCTCTCACCACCCGTCCCTCTCACCACCCGCCCCTCTCACCACCCGTCCCTCTCACCACCCGTCCCTCTCACCACCCGTCCCTCTCACCACCCCTCCCTCTCACCACCCGTCCCTCTCACCACCCGTCCCTCTCACCACCCGTCCCTCTCACCACCCCTCCCTCTCACCACCCCTCCCTCTCACCACCCGTCCCTCTCACCACCCTCCCCTCTCACCACCCGCCCCTCTCACCACCCGTCCCTCTCACCACCCGGACCTCTCACCACCCGTCCCTCTCACCACCCGTCCCTCTCACCACCCGTCCCTCTCACCACCCGTCCCTCTCACCACCCCTCCCTCTCACCACCCGTCCCTCTCACCACCCCTCCCTCTCACCACCCGTCCCTCTCACCACCCCTCCTCTCACCACCCGTCCTCCCACCCCTCCCTCTCACCACCCGTCCTCTCACCACCCCTCCCTCTCACCACCCCTCCCTCTCACCACCCCTCCCTCTCACCACCCTCCCTCTCACCACCCCTCCCTCTCACCACCCCTCTCTCTCACCACCCCTCCCTCTCACCACCCGTCCCTCTCACCACCCTCCTCCACCACCCCTCCCTCACCCCCCTCCCTCTCACCACCCGCTCCCCCCCCTCTCACCACCCTCCCTCTCACCACCCGTCCCTCCACCACCCTCCCTCTCACCACCCTCCCTCTCACCACCCGTCCCTCTCACCACCCCTCCTCTCACCACCCATCCCTCTCACCACCCCTCCCTCTCACCACCCGTCCCTCTCACCACCCCTCCCTCTCACCACCCCTCTCTCTCACCACCCCTCCCTCTCACCACCAGTCCCTCTCACCACCCATCCCTCTCACCACCCCTCCCTCTCACCACCCCTCCCTCTCACCACCCCTCCCTCTCACCACCCGTCCGTCTCACCACCCATCCCTCTCACCACCCATCCCTCTCACCACCCGTCCCTCTCACCACCCGTCCCTCTCACCACCCGTCCCTCTCACCACCCCTCTCTCTCATCACCCCTCTCTCTCACCACCCGTCCGTCTCACCACCCGTCCGTCTCACCACCCCTCCCTCTCACCACCCCTCCCTCATCCCTCTTTACTACACATTCTACTTCCTCTTTCCCCGGCGTCACCTCACCTATAGTTCAGCTTTTCCTTCGGTAACAAATATTTTACAATCAGATAAGCTGTATGTATGTATGTATGTATGTGCTGTATGTATGTATGAAGAGAGAGAACACTGTATGCGGTTCTCGTTCACCAGGCAGCTGCTACCCACTCCGCAACCAACGAACAGAATAAAAATCTACAAGCACCAGCCTCCTCCCCCCCCCCCCCCAGCCTTCAGCCAGAACCTTACGTAAGTTCTACTAAATTCGAAATCAGTTGGTTGCTAAATTGGCCAGGTGATACAGTATCACTACCACCAGCGCCCACTACCACCAGCGCCCACTACTACCAGCACCCACCGCTACCACCAGCGCCCACTACCACCAGCACCCACCACTACCACCAGCGCCCACTACTACCAGCACCCACCGCTACCACCAGCGCCCACTACCACCAGCACCCACCACCATCACCAGCGCCCACTACCACCAGCGCCCACTACCACCAGCGCCCACCATCACCAGCACCCACCACCATCACCAGCGCCCATCACCACCCAACATAAACCAATTAGCAGCCAGGTGAGCGTGTCCCTGCCTCGTGGTAAACCAAATATAAACCAGTGAATGATAAACCCAAACATATAATGGACACCTAAATAGAACACTGCAGTATTTCAAACACCGTATACTCGTATGTATGCAAATTACTAGTCCAGACACCGGCGTTGAGGGAGCGGGTCAAGGCCACCTTTAAAACCTAACCTAACCTAACCACAGTTACCAGATGATGGACTCTACCTGGTGCTATGTGATTCACTCGTCTCACACTGACGGGGTTCACATTTGTGGTAACTTTCCCCAACTACATCAACCACACATCCCAGCCCATCCCACCCACGACCTCACCCCACGCAACGCCACGCCAAACTACTGCTAATCTTTCATTTAAACTACAATTGAATGCCGTATAATAAGACCTTCTCACTAGTTATAATGACTAAAGTTGACTACAAGATAAAACAAGTTAACGAATAAGCTAATTCTTACCGACAAAGTTCCTCACGCTACCATTGGTTGATCTTCCGTTAATGGTAATCACAAACGAACTCGAGATAAGTAAAATACAACCGTTCCCGTGCGATGTTTCCAGGGTACTGAGTGACTGACCAATGACCATCTCCTTCATCTCTCAATCTTTGGCCATCACGGGAGTATAACCATGGCTCAACAACACAACAACCGCTTTCAATCCAGTAAAGATCGTTTGGGTAGTTACGCGTCTTATCAGCAATGTCTATAATATAATTGTCTTGTACGTTTTATAATTGCATATAGTTATAATTTGTTTTAATAACTTTAATTTAATTTAATCCTCTGACTTTTTTTTTGTCGATCACGTTTCGTTTTTCTTATTAATGTATTTGTATCGTCTTATATTTCACTACAGCATTATAATTATACCCACAGACGCTCAATACTAATTACTTATACATCAAAGTATAAAAAAAAATATCCTCCTGTAAAATTTAATGTTAGAATTTTTAGTTTTTAGTATTTTTTTAATCTAAATTCTTGCAGCAACTTATTTATTATATTAAATTCTACATAACGAGAGACTAAATTACGGTACACACACACACTTGGAGCACATACAGTATTTACCTTCATAATAAAGATCCGAGCTCTGTCCCTCCATCCAGCACAGTCGTAATCAACTTGGGAGGGAAGGAGTTAAGCTTACCACACTTGATGCTCACTGACGCCCTTCCACACAACCCCAGCCCAACTACCGCACTCCAGCCCACCCAGCCTAGCCCAACATAACCGATTACTGGGTGAAGTCAGTCTCTCTCTCTCTCTCTCTCTCTCTCTCTCTCTCTCATTAATTTGGAACATATATAGGTTTATTTACTTATTTTTTGGTTGTCATCTCAACGTGTGTGTGTGTGTGTTGTGGTGATTAACGTTGGTACAGTCAGTAGTTCTCCTATGGATTAAAGACAAGTGGCTGTGAGAGCTGACGAGGTGCCGACACTATCACCTCACCTCCTCATGACTAATCAGTTCTGTTTCGAGGTCAACCTTGGAACACCGAGGAACAAGTTTTTGTTTTCCCCTGTGACAATCGTCAGATGTCGTTACTAAAAAAAAAATATCCTCAGACAGTAGGGAAAATTTCTCGTCTACAGCAAAACCTTTATTTAACGGACTATATATAGAGGAAATTCCGTTATATCGAGGTTTCACTGTATATGCAAACGTGTTCTTTTCCCTCATAATGCTTCTTGCGTGTGTGTGTGTATGTGTCCTCATCACCAGCCTCCAATATATTCAATGAGGCAACAAAACCTGGCAGACCCAACACCCACGACCCTCCACCACCTTGTCTCACACCTGGACACCTCTCCCCCCCCCCCCCTCCACACACAGGTGACTATCAATCGTTATACACCTTGTTTCTCCGCACAGTACACACACACACACACACACACACACAAATCACTCGATGTTCACTAGAGGGCGTCAACCGTGTGTGTGTTCACTTAAGACGTAAGAATAACACTGAGGTCATGATCGCTCTGCCTCAGGGGGGTTGACGTGTACAAATTGGAGGTCGTTTACTCTCCCGTGACGTCCAACAACCAACGGTAGTCTTGTGGTTCGATATTTTCACTTTTTTTCTATTCCCCTCTGGCAAAAAAAAAAACTTTATTAAAAAAAACAGGGAAATTAAATCGTTAAATGAACTCGTCTATTTATAAACGTCGAGGGGAAAAAAAAAATCAATTCTAATTGGTCAACAGCTACCGTGTATTTTCCCGAAACATCTTCCTTTCAGCGTTAATTTACTTCACAGGAACGAGTTTGTGAGTTAGTTTTAATATCAGTCAGGTCGTTTGTCATAGAGGCCAGGTACTGTAGTGAAGAAATATAGCTTGTTGTGAGGTTCAGGTAGAGCCGGGAGGGTGAGGGATGGAGGGTCGGTAAGGGAGGGAGAGAGGCATAGTGAGGGAGGGAGGGAGGCAGGGTGAGGAACGAGGAGAGAGAAGAAGGGAGGAAGGGAGGCAAAGTGATGAATGATGAGTTAGGGTTAGGTTAGGTTAGCATTACAATGATTAATCGAAGGTAAAATTTAATTGGGGGCGGCAATAATATCACCCGGAGGAGACGAAAATGTGTCGTTGTATCCTGCTGGTGTTTACCTGAGGACACCACCACGCCCCAGCTAGTCCAGGTAACCGGGGAAAGTGGCGGGAGGAGGGTGACGGGAGGAGGGTGGCGGAAGGAGGGTGACGGGAGGAGGGTGACGGGAGGAGGGTGGCGCGAGGAGGTTGACGGAAGGAGGGTGACGGGAGGAGGGTGACGGGAGGAAGGTGGCGGGAGGAAGGTGGCGGGAGGAGGTTGACGGAAGGAGGTTGACGGGAGGAGGTTGACGGGAGGAAGGTGGCGGGAGGAGGGTGAGTCTAGCGCCCTCCTGTGTTGAAGGTTTATAAATGGACACCACCTCTGACGTCATGCACACAAATGAAGGCGGATTGGGAGATGTTTGTATAAAATAGTAATTAATATGAGAAGGATTAAGAAAGAGTATTTTATTTTATTCAATTTGACACTGGGAGGGAAGGAGGTCCATAACCCTCTCTCAATCCCTCCCTCCCTCCCTCACCTTGACTCCCTTTCTCATCCTGCCTCCCTTCCTAACCTAACCTAACTCCCCCCTCCCAGGTAGCATCAACGTGTTTAATCTTCAGGTGATCCGATAGAATAATTAAAAAAAAAACAGAGCAAAAAAAAAAAACAGAGCAAAAAAAAAACAGAGCCAAAAAAAACAGCAAAAAAAAAAAAAAAAAAAAAAAACAAAGCAAAAAAACAAAAACAAATCATAAACAACAACAAAAACGCTATTTACGAACTTTCACTACATAACGAGAAGCTGAGACTCACATTACGAAGGGAGTTGTACTGGACTGTGTTGGGTCAAATAAAAAGACTCTCCCTCGTAAATGGTGAACGGGCGTGACAACACAAGCGTCACCCCGGCAACGCTCACACGACGCCGCCCACGCCAGCTCTCCTCCTCCCCTCACCTCTACATCTCATTAAAACCTACATTTTTTAAGGGGGGGAAGGGGGTAGGGGGAAAGGGGAGGGGGGAGGGGAGGGGGAGGGGAGGGGGATGGGAGGGGGAAGGGGGAGGGGGGAGGGGAGGGGCAGCGTGATTTATAGGTAATGTGAAAGGAAGGTGGTGGTGGTGGTGGTGCTACTAGCCTGGTGGAATTTCCCAACACCAGTCACTCTGCCACTCAGTGTGTGGTTCACCGGTCACTCTGCCACTCAGTGTGTGGTTCACCGGTCACTCCGCCACTCAGTGTGTGGTTCACCGGTCACTCCGCCACTCAGTGTGTGGTTCACCGGCCACTCAGTAATCCGACAGTCAGACGCACCGATAAACAAAACGTCATAAATGGATTAGAGAACGATTGTTGTTGTTGTTGTTGTTGTTGCTATTGTTGTTGTTGTTGTTGCTGTTGTTGTTGCTATGGTCGCCCCCTGAAACAACACACTGCACCTCTCCTTAATTACATAACGCAGTGTGGGGTGTTAGTATTGACAGGTGATTACAGTAGAGTATTACACAGATATTACCATACACCCAAATCTGTGGTCATTTATCAACAGCAATTTATACTTTAATCTTTCTGAATACTTTTGTATATTTATCTGAACACACACACACACACACACACACACACAGAGTTATAGGGAGATAAAACAAATTAAAACAACCCTAGGATAAGCCTCTCCTCTCCTCCCCCCTACATGGGAAAGTTTTAAACCACACAAAGTTTCACGGCATAAAAAGTTTTAGTGCATTCATAGTCTCAACGAGTCCCTTCCAACCCCTCTTTGGTGGTGGTAGGGCATCTAGGGGAGGGGTGAGGGAGGTGTTGGGGGAGGGGTGAGGGGGTGGGGTGAGGGGGAGGGATAGGTGGAGGGGGGCAGTGTGTCAAAAAAAGTGTCGAGTGCCAAACAAACACAGATTAACCCCCACACACACACATCACTACTCTCTTGCCTCCCCCTTAAAAGCTAGCTCTCTCTCTCTCTCTCTCTCTCTCTCTCTCTCGCTGGTGTGTATAATCTTCGCTGTATCCTCTTAACACATTGTAGAGAGGGAAAAATCTGTATGTTTTTTTATTTGTCAATTTGTGTTTGTGAGTTTATAAAGTATGTAATCGTGACTCCAAAACAAACACTCTCCATATGCTTGTGTGTACGTATGAGTGCGTGTGAACGTATATATGTGTGTGTGTGTGTGTAGAAGAAATGACATCTGGAAACTGGTAAAAACAAGGACACAATATCACCAAGCATCAGGAACTCTCACTAATCTTGGTGACACGAGAGAGAAGTTCACTAAATGGCCGCCAGAGGGATGGTAACGCACGAGATAAAACGGGAAGATGACAACGAGGTTTTCTATATTTCAAGGGGTGACTTCTGTAGACTTACTGATTTAGTTTCATCACATTTAATAACACTATCCTATAATTGTCACTATTTTAATCTTTTCTAATATCCTTTTTCCTCTAAGCCGAAGATAATTTACATCCTTACATAACACCAGGCCCCTACAAGTCCCCCCCCTCTCCCCTCACCTTCGTATTACTGCTCTACGAATGATAAATAATAGTCCCTAAAATGGTTCCATTATAGACAACTGGGAGTCAATTACACAACAGAGGTATAATCTAATATTTGAAGCAACATTGCTATAATTGTTCTGCCACTCCAATCTCCGGACATGGAATCTGAACTCAATTATAACCGTTTCATTTACGTCACCCAGGTGGTCACTTGATGCGCCACCCACCAGTCACAGTCAGGTACAGTTAAATCACAAATGTTAGTAACGATTTAGATATGAAAAACAAGTATTAATTTGAGACAGTTCAAGACCCACAACTGGCTGGCTACTTACACACACTGCACAATATATGGTCAGCATCAGAGAGTTAGGTTAGGTTAGGTTAGGTTAGGATGTACAATAATACAAGAGACCAGAGATCATTCTTTTGTGCGTAGGACTGAAACAACTGTGTCTCGTGTTCACATTATGCTCAAACAGTAACGTGGGTACTACACCATACGCCAAACCTAACCTAACCAAACTAGACCTTCCCTAACCTAACCAGCATGCTATAGTACGACCATATCTCGTAGAAGTATAAAATGAATCGTATTATATAATGTTGAATCTAATTGGCCATCCATTGTTATGTCATATATCCACTTAAGAGGGAAAAATAATGTTCTATTAATGATGTTTTGAGAGTTGAGGCCAAGACTGCGGTAGACCTTGTCGCAGGGTTGCCGAGGCCCCGCTGCCAGACGGACGACGTAGGCCAATAATCAGGACAGAAGCTAAAGATTGGGTCATTACGATGTTAATACGGTCATATAAGAACATTAATTACTTATTAACAGATTGAATAGGGGTGAAATTACTATATACTTTCTACGGCATTTACCTCTCTCTCTCTCTCTCTCTCTCTCTCTCGTCTTGTCATCCTCCGCCCCTTCATCCTATCCTCCACCTCCACCAACTCGTCCTCGGATCCTCCACTCATCCTCCACCTCATCCTCCACCCACTCCACCTCATCCTCAGATTCTCCACTCACCCTCCACCTCGTCCTCAGATCAATCACCCTCTCCATCTCATCCTCCACCCACTCCACCTCGTCCTCAGATCAATCACCCTCTCCATCTCATCCTCCACCCACTCCACCTCGTCCTCAGATCAATCACCCTCTCCATCTCATCCTCCACCCACTCCACCGTCCCCAGGATGATACCTATGCATGACGTCACTCTCAACTGACCAATGAGCGGCGCTGCACAATTTGCTGAAGTAACTTGGTAAATGGTGCACACTAAATCTGGCTGGTCAAAAGGTCCCCCCGCCCCCCTGTTTTAACCCATTCTACCCTTCCCCATTAGGTCTTGGGGTCCAGTCTTATTTGGTCTCCGTCTTAATGGTTAGTTTGTTAGGTTAGGTTGGAGCCTTTTAGAACTGGGGCCTGTTAATACACCTTTTCACATATCCGTTGAGACATTGTTACATAACTATTTGACAAATTTCATAACCGAATGACAGAACACATATCGAATGACAATCTAAAATAACTGTTCGTTCATGCTAACGGAAGTGATTGACATAAGTTATGAAGTTGACAGACGTGAACAATAAACCGACAGTCTACATATAGTTTGAGGATGTAACACTTGGAGAATGACATACCACCAACAGTTATTTTAGATTGTCATTCGATATGTGTTCTGTCATTCGGTTATGAAATTTGTCAAATAGTTATGTAACAATGTCTCAACGGATATGTGAAAAGGTGTATTAGTAGGGTATTAGGATTAACACTGGGGCCTATTATGACTGAGGCCTATTATGACTGAGGCCTATTATGACTGAGGCCTATTAACACTAAGGGGCCTATTATGACTGAGGCCTATTATGACTGAGGCCTATTATGACTGAGGCCTATTAACACTAAGGGGCCTATTATGACTGAGGCCTATTATGACTGAGGCCTATTATAACTGAGGCCTATTAACACTAAGGGGCCTATTATGACTGAGGCCTATTATGACTGAGGCCTATTATGACTGAGGCCTATTTATTCCAAATCCCTAAAGTAAAATGGGCCATCAAACCTTACTTTATCAACCCCATATAATTAGTAATATACACTCAAAGACAAACTCATACTACTAAACAGAAAACTGAGATGTTTAGTCACCAAAAAATATATATATACATTTATATATACCAGAACAGGTGTGTATATATACGTGAGTAATACATCCAGTACAGTATATATATTCATAAAAACATCAAAATAGGTAAATATATTCATAGCATTCCGGCAAGTTAATACTGTATATACGTCTACACACACACACACACACACACAGTATATATATTTGATATGAAGAAGGAAACAGTAACATTAGGTACGACTCGTATAGATATGACTCTCTCTCTCTCTCTCTCTCTCTCTCTCTCTCTCTCTCTCTCTCTCTTTCTCGTGATTACAATCTTGGCCCAATCGACTAATCACTTTCAATTATAGATCTAAACAACCCAAACACTTACCAACCATATTTACTCTACCAATCACCCCCCCCCTCCTTCCTCCCCTCCCCCTTTCTACCACTCCTACCCCCTCCCTCACCCTTTCTACCCCCTCCTTCACCCCCTCTACCCCCTCCTTCACCCCCTCTACCCACCAGACAACACTCATACCTCGCAATATACACAAGAAAAATAAATAAATAAAAATAAACACATAGGTAAATAAATTAATCCGTGAAAACATTTAAAGTCACAGATAAACAATGGTGAACCCTGCCACCATCCTCACCAGGTATACAATGTGCTCGTGGAGTGTATACCTGTGAGCTAAACCTATAGACGGGAACAATGCCATACAGGTGTTCGGTCAAGGTAATAATAACACACTTGTACCGACTTGTGTGTTTCATCTAGGGGTGGGGTAGTGATGGTATCATGGTTGTTGGGCTGTAGACTGTTACGCCCACGTGTATATTCAGCCTTACCCCAGGAGTACACGCCCACTTGAATGAGGGTGGATTGCGTGAGTGACTGAATGAGTGGAAGATTAAGAGAGAAAGGAGCACACACACACACACACACACAGAGTAAGGAGTGAGGTAAGCCAACAAGCACAAACAAACAATTTCCCTTCCCCAGACGTTGGCTGGGGGAGAGAACGTTCAGCCAAGCATCAAAATCAACAGCACTCACATCTGGCTTCGCGCGTGTGTTTGTGAGGTGTGAGGCGGGTGAGGAGGTAATGAGCAATCACCTCCTCACATGTACTCCTCACTTTGATCTTACTTTACGAGAGAGCTTCAATATAAGTGCCTGGAGCTTGTTGTCTCATTCGTGAAGTTGAGGCAGATTAAGGACAGTTCATCTGAGAGTTCACCGCCAGGAGGAAGGTTTAGGAGGGTAGCAAGTGTTGATGGTCTGGTCTTTTTTACCGTCAGTTTACAGGTTGCGTGTGAGGTGCTGGGGGACATTAACTCTTGACTGAGCCAGGTGGGACGCAGGTGTAGGGCCTCCAGTTAAGGATAACGATGGCGGGGTGGTGTAAGTCTTAAAACAGCAGGAAGATAAACAGATAGGAACTAACAATGGTGGCGATCGTTGTAGCCAGACACCTGAACCATATCTTTACCCTCACTGTAACTCATCAGGAGACACACACACACACGTCTGCCCACATCACACTGTAAGACCCGCCAGCTGAGGACATTAAACAAATTAAATATCAAATATGAAGTGAGAACTAGAGAAAAATTATATAAAGACGGCAGCTTGGGGACCTGGCCCAGACCCTCAGCACCGAGGAAGGCCCTCGGGAGGAGACACTCACAAGCTCCTGAATTTTTGATGTTTTTAAAAGTTATTTTGGTACAATTTCTTGACACACAGTTTCCAACTTTTAATAATAATTCGGTCAGAAACAAATTTTGTACACATCATTTATTACGACAGGAGTTGACTGCAGGAGTAGTTTGATAGCCAACAAGATTTACTTACTGTCCTTGTTGCTTTCTTAAGTACTGTTAAGTTGATATCATAAATAATAATAAATATATAAGGCACATCATCACACAGTGGTCATGTCAGCATCACACACCTGGGACTCTTACCTGTCTCGTATATTTACCAACATTACTGCCCACACAGGTGATGGTACACGTCACAGCTCTAACGTCGACAGAAAATCTCTTCATAATGTGATAAATTCGTCCCACTGACCAGTAGACTTATAAGAGTGTATAATATGTACTGCAGTTTGAACCAAGTGTTAAGAGTCACTACGGAGAGAGACTACTGTTACCATGGTTTAACTCTGTGTGATACTTGACGAAATTAAACGAACTTTATCACAACAGCCAAAGTGAAGACAATATCAACCCCAAATTAAGTTCTGCCATAATTTAGTCTTATATAAGGTACTGGTGTTGTTTTGTACACAAGACGGGAGAGTTGGCAAGACTCAATGCAATTGGTTAGCACGAAATACCATTAACCAATCAATCACGACTTGCCATCAAACCTTACGGGGAAGCATCACAGAAACTGGAGGTGAAAGTTCTACAAACATTGACGAAACTGACTATATTTCGGGACATTAAAGTGAGTGTGGTCCAACAGCGTGCCATCTACCCTACCTCCCACACAAGAAGAAAGTTTGTCATCACATCTCTGCTAGGAACGATCCCTGGCAAAGTCATGGTGAGGGACTATGGACCCTCCCCTCCCCCCCACCAGCAGATCCTCACCCCAGTGAAAATATCGGAACCAATATCTAGTTTGTGTTCCTCCTCAGTGACTACCCACCACAAGTTAGTGTTTACCTCCGTGCTAACCTAACCTAACCCAACCTAACCTAACCTCCCAAGTCTCCCGTATTGACAGAGAACACGGTGTCCTCAGGATTATTGGGTGGTTGTGTTGACAGGTTACAGAAGGAGGAAGGGCGACTGGAAAGATCACCACGGAATGTTTTCTCTGTCGGCGGAGTTTACAGCGGTACTCCCTCCTACAGACGCGGATGAGGGGTCCTGGGTTACTCTACATAGACTCCTGTATCTTTCTCGTGGGAGTCATTATGATCTATTATTTATCTTCTTCGTTTTAATCAAGATGTCCAATGATGTTGCAACTCATCATTGTTTACCTACCATCACATTCTCTCTCGTGTGTGCTGGCTTGGGGGTACTCTCTCTCTCTCTCTCTCTCTCTCTCTCTCTCTCTCTCTCTCTCTCTCTCTCTCTCTCTCTCTCATCATACACCGAGGATGACCCCCCCCCACCCCCACACCCCCACCATTGAGATACTCGCCAACACAAAAATCCGCCACAGTTTATTTACTCGCCTCAGCCCATGGCCGCCGTGAAACAGAATATGCATGATCCCTCCCCAAACATTTTCATATCTTTTATTTTTATTTTTTTATTCTCTTATCTGCGGTGCCTTAATTTAGACGCTATGTTGATTCGAAAGTACGTTACGTCATAGTAGAGATAAGCTGAATATATCTTTTAACATTTGTATAAAAAAGATAATATTTAACGTATATATTTTGTGACATTTATATATTTATGTTAAGTTAGGTTAGGTTAGGTTAGGTTAGGTTAGGTTAGGTTAAGTTAGGTTAGGTTAGGTTAGGTTAGGTTAGGCTAGGTTAGGTTAGGTTAGGTTAAGTTAGGTTAGGAAAGGGAGAAATAATCAGACAGAACCAAACAGAATATCATACTGGTTAAGGTTCAGCCAGTGTGTGTGTGTGTGTGTGTGTGTGTGTACAGCATGCCCGGATACGCGTGGATTCTACCAAATTATGTTCTGGACGGGTTGGTATTCCTCTACCAGTTGGGGGAGGAATGTGCTCTAAAATTACCTCCAAAAATACATTACAGGTTAAATTTTCTTCCTGTATTGCTCTGCCTTTTCCCTCAACTCCTCAAAACATGATGTAGCTTTTACAATCTCCTTCATTTAGTAGAAAAATATATGTAGAAACTGGTGACTATTTCTCGGTAAGACAGTCCTAACCTTAGACACACACACACACACACACACACACACACACATCAGTAATCCATGAGACACACTAGTTGAAAGTCTCTCGTCCTAGCCATTCAACTCACAACTCAGTCTCAGTAACTTGTCTTAAACTTTGGACGTCCAGAAGACCTGTGACCCTCCCAAGTTTACCATCGACGTACCTTCTTACCGAGTCTTCTTTTACACTTCCTTCCTCTCTCCTAAGCAAACTTCATTCTATTCTATTTAGTTACAGTAGCTACAGTATCTACGTAACTACAGTATCTACGTAACTACAGTACCTACGTAACTACAATATCTACGTAATTACAGTACCTACGTAACTACAGTATCGACGTAATGTTAAAGTAATCACGTGTTATTATTGTTCACTCTGCTCCCTCGACCATCACACACACACCACCCTCAACATCAGCCAACACACTGTTCCTATAATCAACACCAATTAAATCTTCCTCATTTGGCTTATCAGAGTCCGCCACCTCTCTTCACACCTCCTATAACCCAACAGGTCTGGTAGGTTATTCCATTATCCCTGCTGTGGTTGGTGGATTAAGATTGTGTTAATAAACTTCGTCGTAATACCAGTCAAGAATCCCCAGGCCATTTACTTCATCCTGTGTAAAGTTATGTAATGTAGAAGTCATATTTAGATGAGTTGCTTAATGGGGGTTAAAATTTGTTGTAATAGTTTAGAAATTTTTTATGGTTCTAAAATAATCAAATAAATGTGAATTGAATTTTATCTTCTATCTTGTCCCGGTGTTTAGGTTAGGTTAGGTTTTTTTTGTCATGTATGTTTTCAAGATTCAGTCAATTCCTAACCCTACCTGTCGAGCATCACCTCACCTCACCTCACCTAACCTCACCTCACCTAACCTACGCCACCTCCAATGTGTTAACTCCCCTTTGCAAATCAACAAGCAAGAAATATATTCATAAAATTTTTCAATCACTCCCTATACATCTGCATGTACCTATATATCGGGAGTCACATATATCCACATATATATATAAAACCACGTATGAATATATATATGTATATATACTTGACTGCATGATGGATTTACTTGCCTGGAGAATGAAAGAGGGTTTTCCACTCCCTCCCACCATGATACACATAGCCTCTGGGAACACCTCTCTTTTTTTTTTCCCCCACCCTCTCTCTTACCAAAAGACTCCCAGAAAAGGAATCTTCCCTCGGGGACTATCTCCTTCACCACTCTCAAAGTTCACCAAGCTAAAATCCGCTACATCAGTTTTTATTTATTTTGGGGGAAAGTTTTTTTTTTTAATATCATGAAAGGAAAAAACAATATCGAACATTTTCCTGCATCCTAAGAGACTTGTATCCCTCACACACACACGCATAGTGGAGGCTCATGGTATACGGAGGCCTGGAGACGGTCAACACAAGCAGGGTTCATTTCCTTACAGTAACTCTTATCAACAACGAAACCACGGCGATACGAAAGATAAAAGACCATATCAATTACGTCTTCATTGTTCACTACTTTATTAGAGGACAGAACCTCCCTTAAACTACGTAAGAACCATCCAGCAAAGAGCCATAATAAACCACGCCTTGAATTCCATGGTTATACAAGGTCTTCAAACCACGTCAGGACAATGAGAAGAACCACGCTTGGATCATCTACCACATCACCTTGGTAAACTACGAGAGAACCACGTCTGGATTAGGGTGGTTAGAGAGGCTAGTAAGGCCCTGCAGAGCATTTTGGTGGTTAATCAATATGGTGGTGGTACACAGAGGAGATGGTCTCTGACGTCAGCCACACCTCCCTCCATGTTGTGTTGAGAATAGCATAGTAGAGGAGAAGCCCTTCGCTCGTCCACCCTCCACCTTTCCACCCACAGCACCACCACCCCATGACATCCCCCCCTCCCCTCCTCCTCCCCAATCCCTCACCATCTACACCATACTATCCCCCATCCCTCACACTATCCATCACCATACACTACACACACACAGCATCATCACACAGCATCATCACACAGCAAGGCCGGGCCACAGATCAAGAGGTTTTCATGACAGCCAACAGCCCCCACCGTGGTCACTTGAGGCACAGCTGAGAGTCCTGTTGTTGCCATCCTTCAACAGCTAAACAGAAATACCTACACGAGCTTCACGTCTCTGTTAACGGATACATAACAGTACCTCTTGTTGAGCTCTGAGAATGTGTTACCACCATAAAATATGAACTCAGGTTAGATATACTGTACATATGTTCATTCAGGTATTTATAAGAGGTGAGTTTAGATCAGTGCACCTGGCGGACCTCACCTGGCGGACTTCACCTGGCGGACCTCACCTGGCGGACCTCACCTGGCGGACCTCACATTTAATGGTCACTCCAAACCATAAATAATTTCCTATGATTAAAGTAAATCACTGATATAATAAGACATAAATGTGTCTTTGGAGGTACACGCACACGAACACACGCGCACGAACACACGCACATACACACGAACACAACATCAAACAACCAAAGCTTCCCCTAAGACTATTTCCAATAACCAAACTGTAAGGGTGGTGTGTGGTGTTGCGAGGCTGAGGGCGGGTGGGCGGGTCAACACTATTCATCACTCACAGCAGCGGCGCCAACACTAACCTGACATTGAGAACTATCCCCTCCCCCTCCCCCTCCATCATCTATCCTTGCCGCCGTCTCCTCCTCTTCTCTTTCCACCTTCTATCCTCCTGTCTGCCCGCCCACTCCTTCCTACCCTCTGCCTATCTGTTCTATCCTCCCCACCGCCCATTTTTCCGTCTGCCCGCCCAATCTCACCCCCCCCCCCCGTTCATCTGCCCTCCCCTCCGTCTATACTCCCATGCGTGTGCGTGTGTGTGTATCAGAAGCAACTCACAGCTTAATCAATTAGTTTAAAACCTTAGAGTCAAGTTTGTTTCATTGAAGCTATTAACTTAATGATCAAGTACAGTTCAATTATTTCCCTGACACAAGTGATGCATCGAACTATATTATTATTATTATTATTATTATTATTATTATTATTATTATTATTATTATTATTATTGTTATTATTATTATACCCACTAACATCCAAGCTTTCCTAACACACACACACACACACACACACACACACACACGGCAGGTTAACTTAGTATAATGGTCTTTTTTTTCCAGTTCTCTTTTCTTCCCCCTCACCTTTCTCTTCGTCTTCTTCTTCTTTCACATCTTCCCCTTCTTTCTCACCTTCTTCCCTTCCTCCTCCTCCTCTTCTTCGTTCTCCTCCTCCTCCCCTTCTTATTTTACCTCCTGTTCCTTCTGTTTTTCTCCTCCTCGTTCTCTTCCTCCACGTCCTCTTCCTTCTCCTCTTTCCCTTCCCCTTCCCACCAGCCAAACACTACACAACTGACTGTAATGGTAAGGTAAGGTAAGGTAAGGTAAGGTAAGGGAAGGTAGGGTAAGGTAAGGTAGGGGAAGGTGGGGGGAGGCAGGGTAAGGAGTGAGGTAAGGTAGGTAGGTAGGTAGGGGGAGGCAGGGTAAGGGGAAAGGAAGGTAGGTAGGTAGAAGGGTTAACACATTACCATTGACTCGCCTCGGTCAGGTAAACAAACAATTTGTAAAGCTAATCACCGGTTTAATTATCATCAACAATAACAACACTCACCTGTACTGCTCATCCTTGGCTGTGTTATACATACATACATACAAACAAACAAACAAAGATACATACATACTCTCTCTCTCTCTCTCTCTCTCTCTCTCTCTCTCTCTCTCATCTTAAGTATCCTCAACCTGCCACAGTCACCACCAAGACACAGCACATCGAAAACAACTAAGCATCATAACACAGCATTTAACACAGACCTGTCTATCTTAACCAATTAACAGCGCAATACAAGGATATCTAACCTAGCAGTAATACCTAACTTAACCAACATCTGTTAATTTATATCTCCCTGTCTAACATAGCAGTAAGACAGTCCTTTCCTGTCTCCCGTCTAACATAGCAACACAGTCCTTTCCTATCTCCCGTCTAACATAGCAGTAACACCCTCCTCTTCTGTCTAACATTGCAGCAACACCCTCCTCCCCCGTCTAACATAGCCCACATACTAACACAGGTGATGCCGCTAACAGAGCACTGAGAACGGTGGAGGAACTGCCAACATCCCTCACGTTAACTTAATTTACCCTTCATCCAGCCTCGAGTGTTCCTTCTCCTCCTGCTGCTGCTGCTACACTGCCGTCAATAACAACATAACAACACCCCACCACTCACCAACCACTCTCAAGATGTCTTCCTCTGTGTGTGTGTGTGTGTAGAGCAAATACATCCACCATGGTTCACGTACGCCCGGAAGCACTACAAGATTAACTCCCCCTCCCCTTCTCTCCCCTTCCCTTCCACACCACCTCACTGTCGACACGTTAATCCGTCTGGAAGTATAATTTAACCCCTCCACCCCACTCCCTGTATCACCCCACAACACACGAAAACCCATCAATAAACCCCTTTACCTATTCACAATCAGCCTTACCCCCCCCCCCTCCTGAATCTCCCCCTGCAGCCATCACCGTGTTGTATCTCAAGGGAGTTTAAGCTATCCTTATTCACATCTCCAACCTGAAGGAGTTCTTGTACAGTGTGTGTGTGTGTGTGTATACTGGCCTGAGCACCTGTCATAAGTGGTCTTGGGAGAGGAGGTTCACTATATCGGCGTGACAGTATATTAGTGGGTGTGTGTGTGTTGAGTGAGTCCTCCACACTGATTACTTGATTATCATTGGCTCATGGTCACACACACACACACAGCATCTCCTGTCACCTATACCACCTGTCACCTAAAACCACCCCGTCACCCATATATTGCCTACTACTTGTTACTTACACCACCTGTCACCTACACCATCTGTCATTAACCTTTTCACCTTAAATAAACTCAACTGCAATTTCCAGGTAATGTTTTCAGTCATCACGTAGCCAAGCACCAGGAGATGGGGGGAGGGGGGGGGGTTCTCAACACCACTGCATCACTGTCAGCCATTAACCCCCTCCCCCCCCTCAATACTGCGCTAGTTCCTGAGAAGACCACGACCCAGATAGTGGAAAACAATCGTATATTTTGTTTTCCTTCTCGTAACTGAAGGAAAGAGAACGTACTTTATTACAACAGAGTGCCAGTATATATTTTGGACGTCATTTTGACTTCATCTTTGTGACTGCCTGAGTGAGGGAGTACAATGAGTTATTACAACCCCAGGTCGTGAAAAATTCCAACTAACGAATCTCTTAAGAATTGTGTGAGTCAGTAGTGTTAAGCCAAGCATCGCCAGTTTCCACTTCACACTTTAAGACTGAGCCTCTTCCCGCTAGTCACTAAAACTGCCTTACTTTCTACTAAGCCTCTAAGACTCCGCTGGTCCTTGTAAACACCAGAAAGACTCGCTCAGCCATGTTGCTGCCAGAACTTCTCGTGACGGCACTCAACACCGCTCTCCTTATTATACGTAATTATACATAAACGGGAGATTAGCGCCGCCGGTGTAAACACTTCCTTCACGAGGCTGTCAGAGGTGCTGCTCCTAACTCATAAGGTCCACTACACGCCTCCCCTTCCCCTGGCTTTCACAAAGACTTTGCGAGACACCATCCTGCTCCAGCCTCTTCCACAGACCCTGTTCCAGAACATTTCACAGACCCTACCCTTGGCTCTGCCCTACACCCATCACACATAATAGCCCACATTATCCATCTTCCATCCAAGTCAAGTAGTGTCTTTACTGGAAAACACACTACTGTCTGCCGTGTTTCTTCGAAATTGATCAAACAAAGATTTATTTTTATAATGTTGGGTGTTGACCCTTGACCTTTTCTTTTTTACAAATTTAGTAAATAAATTCTGAGATTTCCATCACACGGCTGCCTATAGTTTCAACACAGGTACATGACCTTTTGAGGTACTTTATTCATAAACACCCACAAACGTGTACACGTGTGCGTACATCCGAACAAAGTAAGAGAAACAATAACTCGGTCACGCTCCGTGCAGGGATAAAGGGTTGTGGTGCATGAAGGGCGAGTGTGTTAGACGGGGACATCCAGACGACGGTGACAACCTGACAGTGAGGTAGAGGGTCCTGTCCTTTATGTTGCTGCCTCAGTATACCACACCCAGCAGGGGCTTCACGCCACCACACCTGCCACTTAGGTCGCTGAAGCACCGCGTACGACATGCTTTATGTGATGTGTAGAGTGTGTGTGTGTGAAGGTTGCAGCACGCAAGGGAGAGCTCAACACCTGACACTTTCTGGGTCAATCAATTCTTGGTCAGGTATGGCTGGGTGTGTGACGGCTCCTTATCCCATACCTGACGTCATGGATCAACATCCACCACACACACACTCAGCTGACAACTTAGGTGATGCATGACGCCTTTAACTCCAGCTGTAAGGTCCCCTACACATACTGAACCTCCGAGGGCAGAGAACAACACAACCTATGACGACCAGAGTGAAGCAGAGTACCGTACTTCCCAGAGGTATCGTGCTGCTCGTTCTGTGAAGGTGTACAGCCAAGACCTGGTGCTGTGAAGATGTACAGCCAGGTGTCGTGACAATGAGTGAGCGTGTGAAGCAACAAGTAAAGCAGTATAATAGTCAGTAAGGGCGGGGCTGCACCAGGTATGGTCAGCACAACAACAGTCACCGCCCCACACAGAGACTGTTAAGGTACACACTAATACACACCACCTGGTCCCCCCCCCTCAACCACTAACCTTCCTGTGTGTTACTATTTACGGGTACAGCAACAAGAGAACACCTGAAGCAGGGAACATGGGGAGGAAGGTGAAACACTTCTTCCATTATTAATTTTCTCGTCGAAAAGACAACAATATCATTCCGCCTGAACCCAACCAGTGTTAAAATAAAATGTCCCTCACCGCTGAAATAAATATTACCTAAGATATTGTGCCCAAGGACTTATTAATAATATTGTTCAAGTAAAATAGGAAAAAAGAGTTATCGTGGCCCGGAGGTTACATAATATTATATCACACACACACCCCGGGGAGAGAGGAAGACATCACTTACCTGTAATAATAAATTTTGTCCAAGACTTACTGTATAGAAGTACAAATATGAACATCTTTAAAAACAAAATTATACTGTCTTCAATAATATCATCTACACACACACACACATACACCCACCCACACCCACCCACCCACCCCCACCCACACACACAAACACCTTACCCAAACAAAGACTTCATCATAACAAAAAATAAAAACCTCTAATCCAAGAACGAACAAGATAGTGCCTCCGTGGCCCACCCAGCATTACCTTCACTACCCGTCCCCCTCCCACACACCTCACAGCGCTTATCAATCACGTGTGTTCTGCGATAATGACAACAAACGATTATAACAACATACAAGGGGCAGCAACTGTATATCATGAGTCAGGTGTGTTAGGTAAGTCAGGTATATATTCCTCAGAGGTTTAAATTGTTGGTTTAGGTTTGGTTTATTTCAGGTGTGTCTCTCTGGCAACATTTTAGATGACTATTACTCTCACCTGGGCCCTACTACACTGCGGCTAACGGCGACCATCTTCCCTACCTGAACTACACTCGCAGCTCGCCTCATTTCTTTACAATCATGACGTGTCGCATTCATAAAAGGACAAAAAAAATTATATCACGCTGTATTTATGTTTAACTGCGATACTGCGTCACTGGTGTATAATTTCATACTTAAATATATATTAAAAAAAAGTTTGAAAAAATACAAAATAAATTAAAGTTTTTGTTTCCACCTAAATATTTTTTTTTGAAGGGGGAACTCATATGCACCACCACCAAGTTTTGTAAATATTCGTGTTTTGAACTAGATTAGCTGAGGCCGTGACCCAGAGTCGGCAACTACACACCCCCCCCCCCCCCCCCGGCTCTCCCAACATCACCTTTACACACAAATTTGAGATGGATTTTAACCGGGCTGGTCCTATCTGTTACCACCACAAGCACTACCACTACTACCACCACTACCACCACACAGAGTCACAACATGTATGTAGTTCAGATACGTAATCCACTTAAGTTACTGGGGGAGGATAGTTGGGTGGGGAGGTTAGTCGAGTTGGGAGATTAGATGAGATTAGCTGAATGGGGAGATTAATAAAGTGGGGAGATTAGTTGGGTGGGGAGATTAGTTGGGTGGGGAGATTAGTAGGGTGGGGAGGTTAGTTGGGTGGGGAGAATAGTCATGAGTTGCGTAAATGTCAAGTCACATTAGCTATTATTCAACTCACAAAAAATTGGTCAGGAAAAAATTATTTGCCAAAACTTTTCTCTTACAAACTTATAAAGTAGGACACTGAAAACTATGCAAAGTTACACCTGTGTTAAAGTAGGTCCAGGTAAAGTGACTACTAATTAAAGGTGTGTCCAGGTAAAGTTCAATGTATCCACAACAGCCACGTAAAGTCATACCTGTTAATAGTCACACCTGGTTAGTCACACCCCCATAGTTACACTTCTTAGTCACACCTGCTTAGTCACACCTGTATAGTCACACCTGCTAAGACATACCCAAGTAAAGGCACACCTGCTCAGTCACCCCCACACAGTCACACTTGCTTAGTCACACCCCACAAAGTAACACCTGTTTAGTCACACCGCCATAAAGTAACACAGGCAAAAATATCCCTCCTGTTACAGACGAAGGGCTTCATCTTGTCCCCAGGTAACACCTTAAACACTGTGAGGCATTACCCAGGTATAGGTACAGCCAGACCTGAGAACACCTGCGTTTAGTCACATCTACTATTAAACTCAGCTTAAGTGACTCTAATTAATGTTCTAGCCACAGGTAAAGTATAACACTCTTTTACGTTTACATTCAGCTTAAGTCACACTTCACTTAAAGCTGAACCCAAGGAAGAATTGATAACGAATTAAGTTACACAAGCAAAAAATAAAAAGACATCGAGACCTAATTAAATGCACCTGTCTGATGCTTCACCACTGTAGCAAATGACACTTCCCTAAAGGTACCACACGATTAACACCCCCTCCCCCCACCCCCCTCCAACCTCTCCGGACCCCACCTTCTACCCCCCTCCCCCCCCCCCTCCGGAATAAAATACTACCCGTGGAAATTTAAAATATGTATAAAGTTACTGTCGCCTAAGTTGCCCCGAGGGTGTAAAAAATAATCATAGTGAAATTAACTTACCAAGACGGAAACTTAACATGAATATTATATCAATCTGGCCTTAAGTGCTCCCCTCCCCCCCATCCTCCATCTCTGATAAGCTATACATCTGTCTGTGTCTGTCTGTCTGTCTGTGTCTGTCTGTCTGTCTTTTAATCTCCCTACAAAATGCCAAGTTAATCACATTTTGTTTTTCTTCTAAACTTGTAAGAATCCTAACCTAACCAAACCTATTGAACGGTGGTTGATAAATTTATACCGACAGCTGAGGCAGAGAATAAACATGAAAAACAAAAGAATAAATTTAATAATGAGAAAGTTAGATTTTTTTGGTTTTATTTGAAGAGGAAAAAAATTGTATTTGTTGAGTTATAATTTTTTTTTTTTGACATGAGTATAGAATTTGTTCCAAGAAGATGTGTTTCATAAAGAGAATTTTAAAAAAGGAAGGAATTTATTTCATGAGAATTTAAGACTTAATTAGAGGAAGATAAAATAATAATAATAATAAATGTAAGAAAAAAAAATTACATGAACACATAATAATTTTTCTCTGTCAGGATAAAGAGAAAATTTGTCACAGGAAAGAGGAAATTCTCTCTTTCTCTCTCTCTCTCTCTCTCTAATCCTGGCAGGAGTGGTGACGCCATGCCACTCACTATAAAGGCTTCAATAATATACCGCCACTACCACCACTATCACTACCCTACCACCATTACCACCACTACTTCCACCACCACTACTACCACCACCACCACAACTGCTACCAACCACTCAACCCGACCTTTCTGGGAGGAGTTATTAGACTGGTGACACGAGCTGACCTCATCCCTTCCCCTCCCTCCCCTTCCTGCCGTGTTGGGTCATCCTCCAGGTCAAGGTTCGTCAGTGTTTGTAGTATCGATCAACTTCTTGCTTCTGACGTCACCCTTTATCAACGTCCTACCGTCCAGGTCTCTCTCTCTCTCTCACACACACAGGTCATGCATCTCATCATGTCATCGTCCAGGTCACAGTTTATGGCTCAGTATGTCACCGTCCAGGTCACACTTTATGGCTCCGTATGTCACCGTCCAGGTCACACTTTATGGCTCCGTATGTCACCGTCCAGGTCACTGTTTATAGCTCCGTATGTCACCGTCAGGTCACACTTTATGGCGCCGTATGTCACCGTCAGGTCACACTTTATGGCTCCGTATGTCACCGTCCAGGTCACAGTTTATGGCTCCGTATGTCACCGTCCAGGTCACTGTTTATAGCTCCGTATGTCACCGTCAGGTCACACTTTATGGCGCCGTATGTCACCGTCAGGTCACACTTTATGGCTCCGTATGTCACCGTCCAGGTCACACTTTATGGCTCCGTATGTCACCGTCCAGGTCACACTTTATGGCTCCGTATGTCACCGTCCAGGTCACACTTTATGGCTCCGTATGTCACCGTCAGGTCACACTTTATGGCTCCGTATGTCACCGTCCAGGTCACACTTTATGGCTCCGTATGTCACCGTCCAGGTCAGCCATGACTCTCTAGGTGCCACTGGTAGTAGGTTCTTCAGCCTATCACCCCGGCAGGCACTGTGGGGTGACACTCAGCGTGTAGGCACACCTGCCGTTACAAAAGGTTCCTCTCTTTCGCGATTCACCATCCGCTGCATAAGGCCCCCCTCCCTTCCCTACCCCCCTCTCCTACCTCCTGCAGAACAACAGCATCCCCGGCAGGTGTAGAGGCGACCCACGTGCGGTGCCGTGGGTGGGGAGTGTCCTGTGACGCGTGAAATAAACATTGTAATCATTACTCGGTCGGTGGTTCCGGGTGTAAACACTCCAGACGTGTCGTGACATGTTCCTCGTAATTATTTACATAAACAGCTGGTCGCTTGTGTATGATTTACGATCACTGTAGATATACGACTGTGTTTTGAACCGTCACTTAAAGCCAGACAAATGATCTGGTGCTGGATAATTGATGGGTGTTTGGAATGTAACTCGGCTTCCATGAAATTTATCTGTAGGTGGTAAGATGAGGTCAGCTGCTCACTGCCGCAGTGGACCCCAGCCACCACACCCCCACCACACTCACCACACATTGTACACACTCCATAATTTCGTCTACTCACTATACCTCCGTCAGTGATAGTGACCATATATGTCACGCCATCGCTAATATATTACGGATTTCACAACACCGGCAACATACATACTTTTCAGGCTATCGATTTGATTTTTCTGGATAATGTGTGACACATAATTGCCTTCTTACATTAGCGTAAAAACAAAACAGTGGACTTCGTTTTCTTTGGCGCTCCCGCCTGAAAGTTGGTGTTGAGAAGTAAGGTTGGGCGCAGTGTGAGCGGTGCACTTACCAGTCTGCCCTTTGCCCAGAGTCTTCTCCAGTCTGTAGGGCCCGACATACTGATGGTTGTCTGGTGGGTGACTGTTCTCCTTCTGCATGGTGGAGGAGTCAGGTAAGTAATCCGAGAGCACATCAAACTGCTTAACTAACACTAGCGAGAGCCCGCCAGCGCTCCCCCGCACACTCGACCGCCATGTTGGAACTAGGGGTGGGCGGGCTGCCTGGCGCGGCCGCAGTGCGCACTGACAACACGGCTGCCGTGCGCGATCAATAGACTCCAGGCATGGCTCTCTTCCCTCCGCCACCACACTCCTTCCCCGACCACACTCACTCCAGCCCGGGTCCTCCTGCAGCCACTACCCTCACCAGCCACCGCCCTCACTCGCCGCTAACACCTTCTCCAGGGACACCACCCACTGTCCCCCTTAAGCTGTACCACACCACTGTGGGCGGACTAACACTCACTACCACAGCTACACGTGACCAACGATCACAATAATACGTGTATTTGGCCACGAGAGACTTTTCTAGATTCCGAAAAATACAATTGGGGTCGTCAGTACTGTCGACTACTAATAAATATACTAGGGAGAGGCTGCGAGGGAAGGCTCACTAGCTCTCGGTCCATCGGCACATTATGTTCCATATCTAAATAAATTATATTTCAATAGAATTTAAAATTTGTCTGAACAGGGCTCAGAATTACCGAACACCTCGACCACTCGTGGTGACTTCTCGTAAGAATTCATAACATGAAGGAGAAGTTTGGTGGGGTGCTGGCGGACTGGCAGGACCTGCCGGGTGACGACCGCTCAGCTCTCCCGCGCCGCCGTCGGCAGGAGACCCAAGACCTGCCAACGATGACTCACACCCTCCCGCAACCCCTACCACACCCCGCCACACCACACCCAACCAAACCACACCACACCCTGCTACACGACACCCTGCCACACCACACCCTGCCATACCATAACCCCTCCCACCACACCCGTCACACCACACCCTACTATACAACACTTCGCCAAACCACACCCTGCCACATCACATCCTACTATACCACACTCCGCCACACCACAACCCTACTACACCACACCCTGCTACACCACACCCTGCTACAACACACCGTCACACCACACCTCACCACATCCCGCCATACCACACCCTGCTACACCACACCCTGCTACACCACACCCCACCCCGCCATACCACCTCACACCTCACTATCTGTGTGTGTTGTATCCCTCTTTACTGTATTGTCCATAAGTTATAATCATGGGCCTTAGAACGAAAAAATAATATTCCTCTAGGGAGAAATAATATTATTTCCTCAAAATCTTTTCTTTCGGGATCTTGGGGGGGGGGGGGGGAAGACGCCCCGCCCCCTTCCCCTCTCCCCGTCGTGCCTGAAGCTCGTGGTCTACCCCTTCAGGATCCTGCTGGGGCTTTTAAGCATTGCCTAGACCCTCGCTCTATCTGTATGGTTTCTCAAAATGCTTTCCTAATCAAATAATAAACCTAATCTAACCTAATCTAATCTAACCTAACCTAACGTGGTACACCGCTCCCATATTGGTGTGTTATCACTCTACCACACACAAAATTAGCTCGGGGAGGTGAAACGTGGAACGATGTTTTTTTTTTTTCTTTTTTATTCCGATATTGATTTCAGCTTACTGCAGGTGTGGGCTGTTTGACCACGTGTAGGACAGTTACAGATCTTCCTCTCTTTTTATACCTGTAACAACAGTACACTATAAGTCGTCTGTTATGGTAAATATAAAGTGCGTTATTCTATAAGTTACCAGGAGGCGTCTTGGCATTATGAAAAGGAGAGTGTACAGTCCCCTTCACTGGTGAGTGTACAGTCCCCTTCACTGGTGAGTGTACAGTGCCCTTCACTGGTGCGTGTACAGTCCCCTTCACTGGTGCGTTTACAGGGGTTCGTTATATAAACATTCCACAAATCATTACATTGAGATATTTGTTTTAATATTGTTTTACTTTGATTCCATATTATGTTTACTATTGCTAGTTTCCTTCTGTCGAATGTAAACAAACACAGAGCTGCCACATTGTACAACACCTGACGACCCCCTGTAGATGGACTTGTGAAGGACCGTGTACTTTCATGAGGCACATATAGAGGTCCGCTATGAGAGAGGCTGTACTGTACAACCATTCACTCGTAACTCAGCCAGCGAACAGACAAAACACACAAGATGTTGCTTCTGGTAATACTGTTTATTATTATTACTACTACTATTATTATAAACTACCAAAGACACACGATCGAGGGGGCAGCATATGATATGATAAACTGTCAATTAGAGTCGGTAATATACACCCTCGGACAGCGGTAGGGACGAGTGATATTTTTTTCGATATATATTTAAGTATTTTATAAATCTGAATATTATCCTCGTTGAAAATAACATGATAATACTGTAGGTAATTTTAGGAACAATTTCTGTTAATTCGCCTGGAAATCCAATTAAGAGTCGGATTTTTACTTCAAAACTTTCCTAAGGCAGCTACCCGCCCCTCCCCCCCTTCCTCCTCCTCCCGAACTTCCGCTCCTTTAAAGAGATCCGCTATCGTTCCCTTCCCCTGGCATTCCCTACCACCTCCTACCCTTCCCTTCCCACCCCTCCTTTCCCAAGCTTTTAACACCCCCTCCTTCCCCTCACCTGAAAGAGACCTTCCGATACTCAACGGTGTCCCTCAGGGTAGTGTTCTCTCCCCTACCCTATATATATATCATCTACACAAGGGACATCCCGCCTCCAACAAGGATACCAAACGAGGTTGTTAAGTACGCAGATGACCTTTCTATTAATAAATAAATAAATAAAATAAAAAATAAATAAATTTAATAACCCTTCAAAACTACATTACCATTTTAGATATCAAACCCATATTAAATAAACCTTTATATATTACACAACCTCCCTCACAACCCCAGAGGCTGTCAGTGGTCATTGAAACTGTGGCTATTTTAATATGTTTTTGCTGTCATTTTTTTTATATAGGTTTGACAGCCAAATTGACAGTCACATTATTGAAATTCTGTCTAAGTACGGTAGTGTCGCTCTGTCATCCATATAATAGCCACAGCACTCACCTTACTATCTTCACACCCTGTTACACCACACCCTGCCACACCACACCCTGACACACCATCCCCCATCACACCACACCTCGTCTCACCACACACCCTCCTACCAAACCCTGCTCACACCACACCCTGACATACCATCCCCCGTCACACCACACCTCGTCACACCACACCTCGTCTCACCACACCACACCCTGCTCCGCCACACCCCACCCCGCCACATACTCACTTGTCAATCCGCCTACTCACCTCACTCCACATAAACACAAACAAAAATCACGGAGAGTAATTTATGATTTACTGTCATCATTACGCCCAGGTGACCTCCTACACACAGGTAGGGCTCATCAAGCTGTGACGTCTATTATGATTCCTAGTGTTTACCGTTACACACAAGCTGTACAATACAATGCCAGGAGACACACACACACTGTACACCGTATGTTCCTTCTCTTCATCATTCTGCTGAGACCACCATTAACTTCTCCACCTTCCACAACTTTCCTCACTCACTCACTCCTTGCCCGTCATGCTCCAGACCTTCATCTTCAACTATCTCGAATTTAAGATCGTGTCCAGCCTCTCACCACCCCCGTACAGGTACCACCACACACCCACTACAACACAACACTGGGTAATACTCATGGGTATAAAATTTAATTACTAATAACTTACTGTACATGGGCGGAAGACATTACCTTAGCTGGGCAGGATCTTCAAGGAGGGGAGAGGTTAGGTTAGGTTAAGTTAGGTTACGCAAAGGGGATAAAACATTGTAATAAACGGGAACAACTAAAAACAGCGCCGTGGTTCAAAGAAATATAAATATTATTTGTTCAGAGAATACCAGCACCACCAAACGTGTACACGGTGAATATATATCCCTATAGAGCCTGTGTGTATTAATATACAGGTAGTAATCAACATGAGCCCACCACACACGCACACACACACGCACATACACACGCACGCACGCACACGAGATCCCTAGTCCGAGAATTGCTGTTCGACACCACAACCGCATCCAGCCCATACGTGCACGAACTGATCGCTATAAGAACAGCCCAGTCCCAACCATTGTAAAAATTATCAATAACTTGTAATAAACCAGTGTATTCACTCCCAGTAAACACTACTCCTTGCACTGTCACTATGTTGAAATGAACTGTAGTTTGAGCTTTTCCCCATCTAGTTATTATATGTCTTATTTGTGTCACTTATGTTACCTGTATATTATTTGTAATTCGAAACCCATTCCCCAAATATGTAACTGTATATTTTCAGCCTTCTGGCTGCCAAGCTCTTTCAATAAACCGTTAATTATTATTAATTATTATTATTATTTTAATAATAAGGTGAGGGTAGTGAGTGGCAACCGCCGGGTCTCAAGACAAAAACCTTCACCACTCACTGAACTTGTTCATGACGCAGGAAATCGTCCGCGTATTTATTTGATGACTGACTGACGAGATGGTTACATTCTCAGCTTCTCAGATTATCTTATCGAGTTATTCCTTGAAACTGTTTTGTTATTTCGGGTGCCTGGCCGTTTCCTCGAGTTTGTTATTGTATATTACCATAGTAAGTTAAGTCTAAGCATCTCCTTTTGAGAAATTCCATTGTAAAGGCTAATTTGGGAGCAGGAATTCTACCAATGTTAACTAAGTGATGGTACATTTAACAGGGCAATGGGGGTGGGTGAGCGACTCGTTGCGTTACAACATCGACAACTGCCCGGACAAGACCTCCTTCCACCCCGACCCCTCTTCTTCCTTCTTCCCGGCATCTACAGTACATCAGCTTCATCTGGAAACGCTGGCATCCTGAGATGTGTGCTGTGGGCGGTGCAGCGACAGAAGACCACTCCACGCCACACCATCCTCACCCCGCCACTGAACATGGAGGGGCCTAAGCCTTGACTTCCGGTAATATCTCATTTATTTCCTCACACCCATCATTATTATCAGGTTTTATTCTATACCTTATAACAATAACGTTGAAATACACTATTTAATGTATAAGAGCACAAGTGTAGACGTTTGGAGACTTTCATCACAATAGGAGGAGGCGGAGGAAGTAGGGAGGGCCCACACACACAGGTAGACAGCAGTAAGGGCCCACACACACAGGGAGACAGCAGGGAGGGCCCACACACACAGGGAGGGAGCTGGGAGGACCCACACACAGGGAGGGAGCAGGGAGGGCCCACACACACAGGGAGGGAGCTGGGAGGGCCCACACACACAGGGAGGGAGCAGGGAGGGCCCACACACACACAGGGAGGGAGCAGGCAGGGCCCACACACACACAGGGAGGGAGCAGGGAGGGCCCACACACACAGGGAGACAGCAGGGAGGGCCCACACACACACAGGGAGACAGCAGGGAGAGCCCACACACACAGGGAGACAGCAGGGAGGGCCCACACACACAGGGAGACAGCAGGGAGGGCCCACACACACAGGGAGACAGCAGGGAGGGCCCACACACACAGGGAGACAGCAGGGAGGGCCCACACACACAGGGAGACAGCAGGGAGAGCCCACATACACACAGGGAGACAGCAGGGAGGGCCCACACACAGGGAAGGAGCAGGGAGGGCCCACACACACAGGGAGACAGCAGGGAGGGCCCACACACAGGGAAGGAGCAGGGAGGGCCCACACACACAGGGAGACAGCAGGGAGGGCCCACACACAGGGAGACAGCAGGGAGGGCCCACACACACAGGGAGGCAGCAGGGAGGGCCCACACACAGGGAAGGAGCAGGGAGGGCCCACACACACAGGGAGACAGCAGGGAGGGCCCACACACAGGGAGACAGCAGGGAGGGCCCACACACACAGGGAGACAGCAGGGAGGGACCACACACAGAGAAGGAGCAGGGAGGGCCCACACACACAGGGAGACAGCAGGGAGGGCCCACACACAGGGAGACAGCAGGGAGGGCCCACACACACAGGGAGACAGCAGGGAGGGCCCACACACAGGGAAGGAGCAGGGAGGGCCCACACACACAGGGAGACAGCAGGGAGGGCCCACACACAGGGAGACAGCAGGGAGGGCCCACACACACAGGGAGACAGCAGGGAGGGACCACACACAGAGAAGGAGCAGGGAGGGCCCACACACACAGGGAGACAGCAGGGAGGGACCACACACAGAGAAACTGCCGCCTACTGAAGAAGAAACAATCTGGTCAGACAGTTTCTCCGCCTCCTGGATACTTTATTTCTCACAATATACCTCTACCCCCCACCCACCAGTACCTCTCGCCTCGCCTGCCTCTCCCCCCCCCACCAGTACCTCTCGCCTCGCCTGCCTCTCCCCCCCCTCAGTACCTCTTGCCTCGCCTGCCTCTCCTCCCCCCCCCCACCAGTACCTCTCGCCTCGCCTGCCTCTCCCCCCCCCTCAGTACCTCTTGCCTCGCCTGCTTCTCCCACCCCCCCACCAGTACCTCTCGCCTCGCCTGCCACTCCCACCCCCCTCAGTACCTCTCGCCTCGCCTGCCTCTCCCACCCCCCTCAGTACCTCTTGCCTCGCCTGCCTCTCCCCCCCCTCAGTACCTCTTGCCTCGCCTGCCTCTCTCCCCCCCTCAGTACCTCTTGCCTCGCCTGCCTCTCCCACCCCCCTCAGTACCTCTCGCCTCGCCTGCCTCTCCCACCCCCCTCAGTACCTCTTGCCTCGCCTGCCTCTCCCACCCCCCCTCAGTACCTCTCGCCTCGCCTGCCTCTCCCACCCCCCCTCAGTACCTCTCGCCTCGCCTGCCTCTCCTCCCCCCCACCAGTACCTCTTGCCTCGCCTGCCTCTCCCCCCCTCAGTACCTCTTGCCTCGCCTTCCTCTCCCCCCCCCACTAGTACCTCTTGCCTCGCCTGCCTCTCCTCCCCCCCCACCAGTACCTCTTGCCACGCCTGCCTCTCCCCCCCCCTCAGTACCTCTCGCCTTGCCTGCCTCTCCTCCCCCCCACCAGTACCTCTCGCCTCGCCTGCCTCTCCCCCCTCAGTACCTCTTGCCTCGCCTGCCTCTCCCCCCCTCAGTACCTCTTGCCTCGCCTGCCTCTCCTCCCCTCCACCAGTACCTCTCGCCTCGCCTGCCTCTCCCCCCCCTCAGTACCTCTTGCCTCGCCTGCCTCTCTCCCCCCCTCAGTACCTCTCGCCTCGCCTGCCTCTCCCACCCCCCTCAGTACCTCTTGCCTCGCCTGCATCTCCCCCCTCAGTACCTCTCGCCTCGCCTGCCTCTCCCCCCCTCAGTACCTCTTGCCTCGCCTGCCTCTCCCCCCCACCAGTACCTCTCGCCTCGCCTGCCTCTCCCACCCCCCCCCCTCAGTACCTCTTGCCTCGCCTGCCTCTCCCACCCCCCCCAGTACCACTCGCCTCGCCTGCTCTCCCCCCCACCAGTACCTCTCGCCTCGCCTGCCTCTCCCCCCCCACCAGTACCTCTCGCCTCGCCTGCCTCTCCCACCCCCCTCAGTACCTCTTGCCTCGCCTGCCTCTCTCCTCACCCCAACCCCTCCGTCAAGTAGCTAGCTATCCGCCCACACGAAAAAAAAAAAGAATATCGATTTGCCCGTGTCTACTATTCCCCCTAATGCCACCTTGTTGACACGAAGTGAACAAAAAGTCGACTCTGTTTTGTTCTCTCGAGATTAAGAAAGATTCAAGTGTGAAATATTGACGAAAATGTGTTCCATTAAAGGGTGAAAATAGTTCAGTGTTGTGTTCATGATTTTTTATCCTCCCTATCCTCCCCCTGTTCATTCCACTGTCATCATCGTCATTATTCCTCCGTCATCATTCCTCTGGTAACACTCGTCTGTGCCTTCACCATACGACATTAAGTTTACATTATGTGTAAGTATGTGGGTGTTAAAATGCTTCTCTCCATGATAGGTATTAATTTAATGAATATTGTAACATAAAATAGAAATTGTGTTTTAGATATACGTAAAAAAAAACCCAGAACTTCTTACATTCATTTTTGGGGGGTGGAGGGAGGGGGTGGGGGGAGGGGGTGGAGGGAGGGGGTGGAGGGAGGGGGTGGATGGGTGGGGGGTGGGGGGGTAAGATGGGAAGAAGATCAGGAGGTGGGAGTGGAATTGTGAACTTTGACCCCCTCCCCTTGCTGTTGCCACTGCCCCCCCCCCCCCACCCCACACTACCACTGCCACCTCCACACCCACACCCTCCACCCCACACCGCCACTCCCACACCCCTACACCACCATCCAATATAAGGTCGAGGAATCTCCCTGAATCGAATAAGAAATCGTGATAGGACATCATGCAGTAAGGTCGACCCTCAGCCTCATAAAGTAATTCACCAACGATGATAAAAATTACTTGGGTGTACTAAAGCACCATTTATTACCCGCGTCATGACAGAGATAAAACACTGATATGGGTGAAAATATTACTAGTGAATAATAATTAACCTTCACAAGTTATTACCGTGAAGTATAATCAATGGGAATGCATTTGTGAATAGATTGGTATTATGTGATTGTGTTACACCCACGTTTACCACATTTGCAGGTCTCTGTTTCTATGGTGAGCTCGCTAATGGTATTGTTCCACCATCCTCCCTCACTGTAACCTCCCACCCCATCCTGTTCCATGGTGTGTCTCCCCTCCCACCTCTCTCTCCTCCCTACCTCTTCCTCCTCACCCTCTCTCCGCTCCTCCTGGCACCTCCCCACCATTCCCAGTTCCTCCCCGCACCTCCCCGCTCTTCCCAGTTCCTCCTCACCATTCCCAGCACACCCTCGCTCCTACTGACCATTCCCCGCCACTCACTCCCCAGTAGGCAGCAGTGGACGATGAACCCCGGGCCACGACCATTCCACCGGCGGTAAGAGCACAAACAGCGCTAGTTTTAAAGTTAATTCTGAGGCAAGAGGCAGTGGGGTGAGGTCGGTAGGGATGGGGGAACGGGTTGGGGGTGTGAGGTGGAGCGGAGAGGGGAGGGGTTGGGCGAGGTGGGGTTCGGTGAGGAGGGGTAGGGTGAGGATGGAGCAGGGAGGAGGTAGGATGCGATTGGATAGTTTCAGACGGCGAGGATTAGGATAGAAAGGGGGGTAGTATTGGGCGGAGTGGGGCGTGGCGGGGTAGGGGCGGGGCTTGGTAGGACGAGGCAGTGCGAGGACGGGGGTGTGGCTATATAGGATGGGGCAGGGCGGGGCAATATATGGTGGGGTGGAGCTGGACGAGGCAGGGCGCAATGCGGTATAGGGACAGAGTGGGGGGCGGACGTGGTGATATAGGGCTGGGTGGGAAGGGGCGTGGCGGGGAGAGGCTTAGGAGATGGGGATAGGCGGGGCAGGATGGAGTGGAGCGGGTTAGGGCGGGATTGGGGCTGGATGGGGGAGGGTCAGGCTGGAACGGGGTGCGGTTGATGTGAGGTAGGGAGAGGAGAGGGGAGGGGTAGAGGCTTGGTGAGGTGGATAGACAGGGAGGGAAGAAGGCATGATGTTTGGCTGGGTAAGACATGAATGACTATGGTGAGGGTGCAGTGGGACATGATGGATGATGCTGAACGGGGTGAGGCACGATAGAACGAGTATGATCGGGGTTGGGGCGCGATGGGGTGGGGCGGGGCGGGGCGGGGCGGGGCGGGGCGGGAGGGGGCCAGGCGCGATGGGTTGGAGTTAGTCGGGGTGTGGCAGAAATACATACACACAATACACACACAATACACACACACACACACACACACACACTGGCTGAGGGTGGGGGGAGGGGGGACTCACACCATCCACACACTACATGACTCAACAGCAACAACAATCACGGGTAACACACACACACACGCACACACACACACACACACACTGGGGATAAAGTAACAACACTCAGTGAGAGTTACGGTGCCACCAACTACCAGGGTTGTGTGCACCTGTTGGGTTATAAACGTACACCTGTATATATTATAATACCAGAGGGTCAAAGGTCAGTGTCAGAGGTCATGATCAGAAGGAAAAATATGAGTGTCAGGGGGTCATGGGGTCAAAGGTCACGATAAAGAGGGTCAGAGGTTATACTGACTGATGAATACCACTGCTCTTCAATGTGCATATCTGACCTTCAACTGAGGACTTTTTCCCGGTTATCTTGAAGTACATTCCTCTACTCTCCATCCCACCACCTCTCCAAGCTGCACCTGGGAGAGGATGCCGCGCCAGTGCTGGTGTCAACGCCCTACTGTATTTTACCATAAAGTAATTAACGTTAATTGGAATCCTGGCGAGAGATATTTACAAGTCTCAATTAAAATAAAAACAAAACATTTTATGTAATTATATATCAATCGAGTTAATGAAAATGATCGTCAATACACAAATGTCAGTATAATGATATGCTAATTAGGTACAGATAATAATTGTTATTAGAATTGAGAAAAACTATGGTATCAGAGTGGCTATGGGGAGGAAGGGGGTGAGAGGGGAGTATATGTACATTTGCTTACAACTCCTGGGACAAAAACTATCATTATCTATACAAGAAAAAGATAGATGTAATGTCGTGCTAAGTTGTATGGTAAAAAAAAATATCTAATAATACTGAAAACACACATTGAGAACCACGGATCAATATAGGCCTAAGGTGAGTAGTCCTCTTTGATTCCAGTCTCAGGTATGTTGATCTATAAATTGGATTAGGTGGTGAGTAAGTGTTCACCTGTCCGAGAATAATTAATCTCTCTCTCTCTCTCTCTCTCTCTCTCTCTCCCTCTCTCATGACCACTCCACAAACTTTTTTCATTTAAAGTTCCTCTACAACCATGTATGTTTCCTCGAGAGTTATGGATACGTGATCATGTCTTCCGGATACATTCCTTAAGACTGATGACGCCAAATCTCCTCTGTGATAGACGACACACACCAGAGATGATGATGACGTCGCCCGTGTGGAGAGATGAGCGCTTTTGTTAAACTAATTCAAAGATGTGCAAGTTTGTCACGAGATATAATAGATGTGGTGGGTGGTGGGTGGTGGTGGGGGTGGTGGTGGGTGGTGGTGAGTGGTGGGTGGTGGGTGGTAGGGAGGTGGGTGGTGGGTGGTAGTGGTGGGTGGTAGTAGTGGGTGGTAGGGAGGTGGGTGGTGGTGGGTGGTAGTGGGTGGTGGTGGTGGGTGGTAGTGGGTGGTGGGTGGTAGGGAGGTGGGTGGTAGGGAGGTGGGTGGTGGGTGGTAGGGAGGTGGGGGGTGGTGGGTGGTATTGGGTGTTGTGATGTCGGAAAACGAGAATAGAAAAAAAAATATATTTATACATCAAAGAAAAAAAATTGTTTCCAGACACTACATAATGGTTTAGAATTTTTGCTTCACTCATGGCCGACATGTGACGTAAAGAGAAGTAAACTCATTTGTTAAAGCCATCCCTGGTGAAGTAATGTGTGTGCCTGTCCCAAATTCCCCGTGAGAAATCTTTACCTACTATCATTTCATCTAATTATATATCTCTTGGCCTGGACTGAGAACAATGATTGGGACACTTTACGGTGTAGAGTGAAGTCCCTGGAGGGTGTCTGTGGGTCGTGAGGACAGGGCGAGGAAGGAAGGAAGGAAGGAAGCGGCTGGCTGATGTGAAGGTGTCACATATGCCTTAATATGGAACCATTAATTTTTATAAACGCATCTAGGGCTCCAGATCCCCCCCCCCCCCCCCATGTGTGGAATATATATAAAATGCCGTGTTCCAAGATTTAAAATCGACATTCACACCAGCAGTTATATTTCCTTTTTTTCACACAAAAGGAAATTGTATTGCCAGGGGAAGATTCCAAATTCAATTGAACTGGGTCAACAGAATTTGGCCCCAGGGCCCGTATACTGTACGAGCTCCAAGTAATATATTATATACCAGCTAATGTGCGATGCTCGTGGATTTAATTTCCCGATTTGATTCCACAGTATCCAGGGTTTGTGTGTATTTGAGTGGTTACTGGAAACAACTGGTAATATCGTTTCACAGCGCTGTGCTGTCGTGTTGCAATGCAGCTTAGCAGATGTTGCATTAGACAGTGACCCTAGGCCCGTCTCGCAGCAAAACACCCTTGTCTTTGGCTGCCCCAGCAGATAGGTCCTCCCGTCCTAACTAAGTACCATTATCTCCAAACAATGACTAACTAGACGTGTGACCTTAGACCTCCCGCCCCAGTGACCTTCATCTGTGTTCCTTTAACCCAAAAAACAACACCGGTGAATAGTCTCAAGTTATGTGACCAACTTACTCGTGGTCGGACGGACAAAGAAACATACAGGCAGACAGGTTAGATCCAGTGTAGGAAGCTTAAACAAAACACACCAAGAAAAACAAATATTACGTCACTGCGACACTTGGGGGAGAAAAATCAATATACAGATTTAAAACAAAATCATATATATTATGAGAAATATTTACATCATTGATATTATCTAACCCCTTCACTACGGGGACACCTCTTATAGTACCTTAATTGCTAAAACCAGATGCTTTTATTCAACTCAAGAGGCGACACCGTACAGAAAGAGTCAACAACATTTGCTTTCGTGCCTACGGTTTAAAACACAATTGGCCATGCTGAACTATAATCAAGAGCAGTGTTTAACGATTAAGGAATTAAGAAATGACCCAATTAAAAAAAAAAACTATTAGATCAGAAAAATAATGACCGCTCACCCACACCAAACCGTTCAGCGCCTGTGTGTAAATCCTGGACACCACAACACGTACTCACATGCTAATCCCAACACCGTGACTCTACCATCTATTCTGAGAGAGCACCCCAACTACTGTTCTCTGCCCAGGGTCACGGAACATGTGATTAGTTAAGACTTTAATAGCTCGAAATTTCTCCTGGGAAATTTGGGATTCAGGAGGGCATACTGTATGAGATTCAGGGGCATACTCTACGGTACTCAAGGGGCATACTGTGTGGTACTCAAGGAGCATACTGTGTGTGATTCAAGGGGCATATCTCCCGTTTGCGCCTTATTTTTCTGGCACCATAGAGGACTGGTGGTGGTCGTGAGTGGTGGTAGTGGTGGTCGTGAGTGGTGGTAGTGGTGGTAGCGAGTGGTGGTGGCGGTAACGAGTGGTGGTGACGGTAACGAGTGGTGGTGATGGTAGCGAGTGGTGGTGATGGCAGCGAGTGGTGGTGGCGGTAGCGAGTGGTGGTGATGGTAGTGAGTGGTGGTGGTGGTGGTGTTAGCGAGGGGTAATAGTAGTAATCGTGGTGTTGGTGAGTACTGGAGGAGGTAATTTGTTGTTATAAGTAGTAGTGGCGGAAGCAGGAACAAGATGGAGGGTAGTATGAAGAGCACAGGTAGTGGGATGGACGGATACAGGTAGTGGGATGGAGGGAGTGAGGGAGTGGGATGGGGGGAGGGAGGTAGTGAGGGAGTGGGATGGGGGGAGGGAGGTAGTGAGGGAGTGGGATGGAGGGACAAGGCTGGTAGAGACAGATACTAAATGAAGTTGTGTGAGGGAGAGTGCAGGTGGCCCGGGGCATCAGGTGTGTTATACTTGATCTGTCTGCTTCAACTATCGCCGGTTTTTTTTTTTTTCTGCCTACTGTGTGTGTGTGTGTGTGTGTGTGTAAAAGATTTTGACTGAACTGTATCTGATGGTTGACTTGTGTAACCTCGTGACGAAGATGTCAGGAATAATATCAGAGTTGGTTGGCCATTGACATTAAGAGGACTGTAAAGATGAAAAAGAGTATCATTTATATTATGAAATTTAGCCAAAGTGTATTATTAAAGGTTATGTGAATTAGGAGTATTAGGTCAAATACATAACACTAGACTGATAAAATGCCTTCCTATGGAAGCCAAGATAAACTACAACTTTTGTTCATGTTTGTACACGAAAAACTTTATTTTTATGAAGGTTTAAAATGTCATTTAATATTGATAATATAATTTTTCGCGCTCCAGTGCCCCTCCCCCCCCCACTCCCCTTCTCAACGTCACACACACACACACACACACACACACTTTTAATAAAGCGATAAATTGCTATTAAGTCATTATTAGCCATCTAGTTTCACGGCCGTTATTGGTAAACTTGCAAAAAAAAATTCCCCCGTGACAAACTTTCGAGCATTTAGATCACCGTCTCATTAAACACTCAGGCACGGGGACTTAAGAGAATCAAATATGTATAACGAACTTCCTACCTTTACATCACGACTTCCAATCTACACGACGAAATTAAAGTGTCAGACGTTGTTATGGGTTAGGTCTAATAACGTAACCTGGTGTACACGTAGTTGGGTAGAGAACTGGCTAAACGGATGTAATCATAAGAGCTCAAAATGTTACACAGTAAACAAAGGACTAACGATATATAGTTATCTGCTGATCATCCTTGGTAGGAAAGTAGTAAGACCACTTGACCAGAATTCAATTTGAAAAAAGCTCGTCGACTGGTGTGACAGTGATGGATCCCTGCCAAGGAAAATATTTATCCTTAAACAATATCTATTACTGGGGTAACTACACAAGTTGTTTAGTCAGGTTAAGAGAATCGCTTTGGGTCAGGATGTTAGAAGCGGCGTTAGATATACTCCATACAGGTCACAAATTTCGTTGAACACTATTGTAGGAAACATTTGCTCGGTGATGTGTTGATGTTATCTAAACTAGTTAATGGCACAATCCGGATGTAATTGTCATATCGCTTGTACCATTGACCACCACTCCAGCTTCCTGACAAAAAAACAAAAATTCCGAGCTCAGTGTTCGTTGTCATTTGCGTGAGTAGGCTCAGTAAGCATTTCCACGATGTACAACTCTCCTCGAGTGATTCACAGGAACTACTAAACATGATTACGGTTAAGATTCTATAACAATTAAACTGATTTTGTTTAACCTGACCATGATGTATATAAAACTTCCGAACAAACACACACACAGAAACGGACCATTAGTTCAGGATATCGATTTAGAAGCAAAATAGCTTTCTAAATTTTGTCTCGTTAAACATAATACGTAAAGTAGTGTTATTTTCCCTTCCAAAGAACTGCACACCTGAAACATTTCCCTGTATGTTAATGTAACCTCCCTTGGGCGGACGTCTGATGAATAATATCCATATCTTTTGATCCAGCCTTCCCGGACTCGTGTAAACATGCATAATATAATGATAATGAATAACAATTATCTTTTACTCGGACAAATTTAGCTGCAACCGACACAGCTTTGCTTTATAATAAGATAATAACAATAATATATATAATTTCTAAATCAGGACATTATAAATATACTAAAGCTCAAGACATAGAGTAAAGTCTCAGAGCAGTTCAGGTACTTCCACTACTGAGAGAGAACAAACTATTTAATTTCTAGGTCTAAGGATAGTTTCTATAAGACTGAATATGGCAAAAACTCCTAACTAGAACATGAACTGTGTACGGTAAATGATGCGGAGGAATACTACATCCCGACAATCCAAATTAACTCCTGAATATTATGTTATCTTGATGCACTAAGATAGAATACATTTCGGGTTTTTTTTATGTAAGAAGAACATAAGAAGAGCATAAGAAAATAAGGAGTCAGCAATAGGCCGGTTGGTCTGTGCATGGCAGCCCTTTTTGATTCTTCTATGTACTGTACAGTAAACCATTTATCTGCCTAATAATATTATTTACGTAATTATTCCTCCATTTGGGGTCATTATTATTTAATCTTAGTTGTCAGTTTGGTGTATTTAGTTTTGGGGATTTTAGCAACACGTTATCGATGTCAGGTCACCCTCCGAATCTCCAGTCACTTCTGATGAGGTCATATCAGTCTTTAGGTACACTTCAGTACACTTATTGGAATCCCCCTTCTACCTGATCCACTTTAATGTAAAATGCGCCAAAAGTGTCATATATGAAAATCGTCTTGTTTTGTCTCAACTTGTCATTAGAAACAAAAACAAAATATTGAATATTGTCCTCTACTATAAATTGACCCTCATTCTTAACAAAATTCAATGTAAAATAAATAAATCTAACTTTCTATAACCTAATAATTGCTAAACTAACTTTAATTCATCTGAAACCTTCACAAATTTCTGAGGGTCCAGCTGTAGGAGACTGGTTCCCAGATGTTAATATTTCTGGACAACAGGTATAGACCAACGGTACTCTACACCAAGGTCTATACGGAACTTCTTGGAAAGAGATGGAAATTTATATCATCCCTGTTTTTAATTTGTGATAAACACCCAAAAATTGAGCAAGTGCTCGGTATGATAGTTGTTGTTGTTGAATTTGTGAGGGCACAAGTGACGTCACGAGCTCCGAAGAGGTTTCCTTTTCCATGGTGGATGAGCAGACCTTATATTCTATAGGCCTTATGTACAGTCTCACCCAAAAGTCCGTTAACTCTCCCAGCCAGCTATTGCAGCACTGCCTGCCTCAGATGTATGAACTTGAGTCTGTTACTTCGAAGCTTTAGATTCATTCGTATTGGTTTCATGTTCTGGTTGGTACTGAGACAGTTTGAAACATCTGAAGCAGGCAGTGCAGCAATAGCTGGCTGGGAGAGTTAACGAACTTTAGGGTGAAACTGTACATCCATAACATCAATTTCTGGATGCACTAAATGAAAGGAAGAGGCTATTCGCCATGCTATGGGGTGAAGGGCCATTCCGATTTCCAAATCACCGCACACAGCTCCGAAAACATCGTTCATTGATGTCTATCGTGTTTTCATGAAGCAGTCAGGGCTGTCTTTCATCACTTCAAGTGTTTACTGAGTCACCATCAGCATGGTAATGCGCTTCAGGTCCTAGTAAGTTATGCCGTCAGGCAGAGGCTACAGTAATGTCAACTGTCAAGTCTAAGGTGTATCAGGGTGCACAGACAAATTCTCGCCCGACATGTTAGGCTAATTTTCACAATATTAACTTTAGGGCAGGGTGTATGTCACAATATTGGCTTTAGGTTAGCTTAGTTTTGTCCAGTGAAATTTTGTCCTATCCCAGTACCCTGTTGCGTCAGATCCCAGTTGCTTCAGATAGCAGCAGTCAGGAGCAAGGATAAAATACTTGGTCAGGACCCTGCAGCGCCAGGCCACAGTTGCATCAGCCCCCAGTTGCGTCAAACTCTCATACAGTAGAGTCAGACTCCAATAGCCAGGCCCCAGCAATCAGACCCCAGTTGCGTCAGGCCCCAGCAGCGTCAGTCCCGGGAGCTTCAAGTCAGTAGGAGGTGGCAGAGAGTGGTGCAGTAAATATTAGCTTGGGTCCCAGGTCTCCAGTGCAAGCCAACCCAGCCCCTCCTCCACCACCACCCACAGACGGGAATCCTCCGGACAAGTAGCTACCAGTGGACTATTGCTGGCACTTCACGGACGGATTACCGTCCTGATCACCTTCATATTGACCAACTCAGGCTCAAATATCCTCTAATGAATCTCTATTCAGCCTCACAGCAGCTTCCATATTAAGGGATGCTAAGGAAAATATACATTAAAGTGAGAGAAAGAAAATATTCGAGTTTTTAGTTACGAATATCCTCAACGAATATGTTTCATGGCTTCTGAAAAAAAATGCTTTACAGTGGAAAGAGATGTATGAAACTACTGAATTGAATGGTTTGATCATCGATATTTTGGAGAAGAAAAAAATCTACGGACGTGAAGATGTGTGCGCACACCCTGTCACACCTCGTTTGTCCTCGGTGATTACGAGGACGTTATGACAGCACAATACTCGCGTGGAATGGCCACCATAAAACTCGCGGGCTTATTGTACACCGTCCCCCTCTCTCCACTGTGACTCCGTCTTCAGGTGTTGCTCAAAGATCAAGTGGTACTGTGGTTCCTCAGTGTTCCTCATGCTGGTTGGTTCTCCAGACGATATATCTTGGAATTTTTTAGCTCACAAGCTGAAATGTATACACAATAGTGACCAGTTTGTTTTATTACTTATTAACTCATTGTACACCCCTCCACCATTATATCTCATGATGCTGCACGAAGTTTGAGACGGTGTACATTAAACTGAACGTGCCACCACTTGTCTTTGAAAAATTGGAATTTAATTACACTTGACAGCATCGACGCAAGACCGTTTTTTTTTTTTGACCGGAAGCGTGATCGCTGCAAAATATGATTCCTCCAAGCATGTTTGTAAATATAGACCGGCCTGGCAGTTGTGCCGACCAAGTTACATAGAAAGATCCTTCTATGTCCCTTTGGTGCCAACAGTACGCAAAGGAGGAGATAAACCGCCCTCCTACTGTAGCTAGTAAGCTGACAGTGACAAGTGGAGGAAGAGGAGTTGTACAAAGCCCCAACAAAGAAACCGGGCAAATTTCCAATGAGTTTGATTTGATTATTCCAACGCTGCTGTCACTGCTGACATTCAACCAAAAACTACTTTCTGTAGTTGCAACGATATTTTTTTCTGAGCTTGAGGTCCTCTAAGCACTTATCCATTTCATTTAATGAGGATTATCAATCATGGAAGAAGCTAAAGTTATATTACTGTGAAGAAAACAAATTTGTGGGTAAACATTGGGTAGGACTAATTGGTGTGCTCACTGCTCAGTTTATTTCCGCTAACAATTGAGCTGGTCGCTTGGTCCGAGTACACTCTCACGTCCACAAAATACGCAAAATTACACCACGCCGCTTCAAGAAAGTTGCTTTTTATTAGTACCAGATATCAAAGTAAGTTGTTTCTGTTTAATATAGCGGGGAATCTGTGGTGCTTGGAAGTTAGGTAAGGTAAGGTAAGGTAGGGTAAGGTAAGGTAAGGTAGGGTAGGGTAGGGTAAGGTAAGGTAAGGTAAGGTAAGGTAAGGTTCTGTGTATTGTATCATTTTTATTACTATCATTCTCAGAACATCTGTGAAAAAATTAATGAAATCGAACGCGTTCTGATGTTAGCCATCTGCTCTAGGATTACCGAACAATCTGCCAGTGTGAGCTCATTCAAGACCAGACTTGACCAACCCAGATACATTCCGAAGCCAGTACTTGCCAATTATGTATAACAGAGAACCAGTACAAGCCCAATACTTGCCAACAGTACGTAACGGGGACGCAACCGACCGCCCAAGTGGCTAACGAGACATTCAAGTCAGAATCATGAAGACTGATCTAGAAGAACTGAGAAATGCAGAGAGACCTGGCAGTTGTAGCATTAATAAATATGACAAATTTTGTGACGAGAGGTACCGGTATGGCCAGCATAAGGTCAGAACCAGACAATGCGATGTAGTCGTGGCCAGAATTAGGCTAGGATACAGACACATCTGGCAAGTTAGTAACGCTACCATTATCGGAACACTCAGCATGTAAACTTTGTGATAAACCTTTAAAGCATACACTTGAACACTATATTATTGAATGTGACACTGTCAAAGACTTCGGGCCACCTGGCTTATTGTATCAAGAACTGTGTAATTACTACATTGAATCGGGGATGCTTGAGGACATTCTTGCTGTTTATCCCAAATTTGCTAGCCCACATGACTGACCTATATATACTGTTAATAAAAATGATGCTTTTCTTTGTGTATGAACCCCAGTCCTGCGTGACAGTGAGAAGTGACATCACCCTCAGTGTCAAGACCGGACTGAATTACTCAGAATAGGCAAACTGTACTTCAAGCTTTGTCAATAAATTTGTTAAACTAAAAACGAAGAGGATAAAGTAAATCATTTGACACTCGACCAGCTAAAATCAATAACAACTTTTTAAGTCCCAGAAATCGTAGTTAAACTGTTTTATTGTAAGCAACTAACTACAGTACAGTATCGTAATTACTCCGCAAAAAGAACGTTACATTTTTGTTAAACCTATCTTTTTCTTGAGCAGTTTTGATGCTGAACACAGTGGAAGTGATAAAAGTCTTGGAAAACGCGTAATTATGGATTATGCTACCTGGCTCCGCCAAAAGTAGACTGGGCTTCGAAGCAGAGGGAAAAATGAAATTAAGAACAATCATAAAAAGGTCTAACCAAATATGATTGTACTCACTGGGTTATTAATACGTAAATACTTACATACAGAGTGCGCTCGTTATCCGCCACCGGCTTATAGTTTAGGCTCGTTTGGTGTAATGGCTAGTCTGGCGGAATATTAGCCAAAAACATTATTATTATAATGCGTAGCAAGAATTACACTAAATTTGATACTAAACTTAACTGTTTAAACTGTAAAGTGAGTACCATAAGCCTGACAGCCAAAGTGAAACTTGGGATACATCGTACGTAAGACTTGCTCAAAACTGCCGGCAACTATTTACTTAAATCGGCACTTATAACGCCGCAATTAAGTATATTAAAGCACAATTATTAATTATATCGAAAGAATAACTATTTTTCTTGGTTACAATACATATACACGTCCGGGGTAAAATTTTAAACGGAAATCATGTGAACAAAACGAGAGGTTGCGGCTCTTACCTCCCAGAGTGAGCAGCTCCAGCCGGTGAGTGAAGAATGGACGAAAATAAGGATTCAGTTACATCACTTAAGCTTCAATGAAGCATTTGAAGCGTCGAAACACTAATACTTGTTATTGGTGTATGAGCCACAATTTTGAGGTTTTAAGTGTTTTAATGAAACATCTTACGTAAGTGCTATCGTAAATTCAGGACTTTTAACAAAATAATGGTGCATGGTCTCTCTCACTCTTCGTCTTACTCTCGTTGTCTTTAAGACGAAACTTGAGCACAAAATAACTTCGTATTGTTTTCAAATAATGAATAACCTCACTAAACCCAAGTTTATACAATAAATATTAACTTTATAGCATATTTTATTATAAACAGCAGCATTGGGATAATAAAATAGAAAACATATATGAGTGATGTGTTGATTCTTTAATGAATTATGAGTTTTATTGTTTTTTTAATTATTAATGTCCCGACCTATATTAAATTTTTGGTTTCGTTGGTATTAGACACCTTAATGTAATACTTCATCACTGATCAACTTGTTACTCAAGGCCGTCGGTGACGTCAGGTAAGTATTATTCGGACATTAATGCCATAACACTTCATGGGTGTTATGTAAAACATAAATTATGATGACACTTTTTTTTACTTACTAAATGGTACATCTTATTCTTTATACAGTACACCAGAATAATTTAAACCTCCATGAACAGCTGTCTATCTGTCGACCAACTGTATGGATGACTGTCAGGAGCAGTTAGAACTGTTAGGTGGATGCCTCTACGAAGGCTGCAGTGTCGGAAATTGCTTCTTCTAGTCTAGTCGGTTGAAAGAAAACGGACACGACGCCATCCAGCTATCGGAAATTGTTTGAAATTTAATTTTTGGCCTAAATACCAAATAATAATAAAATAAAACGAAATTATGTTATTGGTTTTATTACCCTATTTAAAATACTACATCACACACACAATATATATATATATATATATATATATATATATATATATATATATATATATATATATATATATTATATATATATATATATATATATACACACACTACTCTTCCTGTGAGAACTGACTTGGCGATTTATCTTCATACATTTTGTCACCGATACCTGATAAGTTTTGCCTTGAATAGGCTTTTAATGTTGAAATTATGACCGTTTATGTTAAAACGTCATATTTAAAAGTTTACCCTGTACATGTGGAGATTTTCCATGATAGACGATAAGGAGTAGCTTGACTAAGTTGGACAATGCCTTTAATTTTTAACTATTCTAATTTCATGTTCCACTATCTACATAAAGGTTGCTTGTAAGGCCTGCCAGTGTTCATCGACACGGAGGGGATACTTTGTCAAATACAGTACTAAGCAAAGTCATCGCTTTCATTGGTGAACTTCACAAAAGTTTTGAGTTGTATGCAATGTCTTTGTCATATTTGCACATGTGAAATAGATAAACCTTTTCTAAAAATTCATATTTTCTTTCAGGTGGTTCAGGGCTTGGAACTTGGAGGTCGTTTGTACAGTCCATTTCATTGCCACACTGGGGCTACTTTTTTTTATATGTACAACAAAACCGTCTCACTTATTGGAGAGTTTTTATATCATTTTTGTATACAGAGTATTGTTATGCAACTGAGTGCGACATTTGTGTAACCCAGTGATATAGAATTATCACCGCTATGTAATGTTTATTAACTTATTTGTTTATATTTGCAGGGTAACATGGTTTCCATGGCTAAATTTCAGCCTCATTGGACATCAAACCCAAAGTTTAATAACTGGTTAGCCCCCATGGAGGGGGGTTCCTCCAAGGCATTCTGTCGCACATGTAAACGCCCCATGAGTGCTGAATTGACAGCCTCAGACAATAATACAACATTGTCAGGCATTGCATACGCGACCCTGCTATTTGCCTTCTTCATGGCTGAGCACCATATTCTACTGGCTGTGGCAGACCATTTGGTTGAACTGCAATGCCGCATGTTCCCCGATTCCCAAGTAAGTCAAATGATGGCACTCAAACGAATCAGGTGTACAGATATTGTACGTAAAGTTGGGAAGTGGCTGAATGAGGAGCACGTCAACAAACTGAGGGCCAACAAATTCTCCATCATACTGGATGAGTCAACAGACATGACGGCAAAATCACACACTATCATTGTCAGATATATCAACCAGGCAACCCAAGAAATTCAGTCAAACTTATTGGAACTCATTGACATGTATGATGGGCAAGACGTTGTGGGTTCAACCAGTGCAAATTTGGATTGACTGGTTATACAATGTCTAGAGGCCCATGGAATACCAAAGGAAAATTTAGTTGGGTTTGCTGGCAATGGAGCGTCAAATCTGATGGGCGAGAACAATCCCCTCACAAGCAGACTGAAGGAGGCAATGCCTGGCATTACCATCCTAAAATGTGTATGCCATTCTATACACCTCACAATCAGTGAAGCCACTAAGAGTCTGCTAAGGCACTGTGAGGACTAATTACTTAATATGTATTCGTATTTTTCCCACAGTGCAAAGAGAAGACACGAATTCACCGAATTCCAGGTATTTTGCGAACTTAAGCCACATAAGATTTTACCATTAACCCAAACGAGGTGGCTAAGTTTTCATGATGCCGTGGCGAGGGTTTTAGAACAGTGGGTCCCCTTAAAGATGTATTTTAGACTCAGCCAAACTCAGCCAGCAGCAGCACCTGTTAAGAAATTTTCCAAAGGTCACCATAAAACTATTGAACATATTTGTTATAACTTTGTCAGGTTTCGAGTGTATATCTTGTGTCTGGTTTGAAAGAAGTCTATGTTGCTGGAGTTTTAAGACCAGGTTTTAAGATCAGGTTCTTACAGTTGAAAAAGTTTGAAGATCAGGCTAAATTATTCAAAGTTGGAATAATAGTAATAATAGTAATATTCAATAAGGGAAATTGTTATGTACTGTAAAGTATATAAATTATGCAGGTACACAGGTCAGCATGAATACAGGACCTTTGTTCAGGCTATAAAATTTCCAGGGTTTTGAAATACCTGGAGCCAAATTGTGGGGTAAAAACACACAAAAATTAACAAATAAAACCCAAAAAACCTGACCAGACCTAATATAATCTTACCTTTGTCTTGGCGATTGTGCGTCGTTTCATGAAAAACTAAATTGTGTTTATCTTCACGATATGGCAGTCTGCACCACACTCTGGACACTTAACCTAAGTTTGCACAACACCATGGGCCTTTTAAATGTCAATTGCAATGGCATTTACAAAAACATGTTGAATGGTTTGCAATTCCGAGAAAGAGCATCCCTTACACAGAGAAGCCATCTTTCAACTAACAAATTCCAATTGAAAGCTTCAGCATGCACAGGAATATAACATGACACTGAGATTTCCGCTGATTGGCTGGACATATAATGAAGTGAGTAAGAAGTCCACAATATATCCCACAAACATATTAGTGTGAATTTAAAACCCTCCAAATTGTACCTTCTTAAATTAAATAAAAAAATCTAAATCCAGGTACCGTATCCCTTGCTATATGAATGTCCGAAGCTATTTGAAAAACAATTTGTTAAGTGAATATTTGTATATCAATTGATATGGGAAAAAATAAGATTTGGTTCCCCAATTTAGTCCGTAAGTACTATAATTTAGTAGAGGGAGAAAGAGGTGTAAGAACGTTCATGTAGCAAAAGATACCTGTGATTGGAAAAAAAATAGATGAAAACAGTAATTAAATTTATTTAGGCTCTATCTCTCTTTATTAAAATCAACATAGAGTTCTGTGGATGTAGCCATCTGTTATCTTACAAAATGACAAGAAATTGCCAAGACAAAGGTAAAGTTAAGTTAGGTAATGTTAGTTTTGATACGTAAAGTTAGGTTAGGTTGTTTTTGCATGTTTTTATGACAAAATTTGGGTTAAATTGGTAAGGTTTTCATGACTTTGCCCACCTCTAAACCTAACCTTAACTGAACCTAACCACACCATAACTCATAAGAGAAAAACAATTCCTGTTAAGACAAAATTATATTGTATAATGTAACCTCATCACTCAATCATTTACAGATTTTTATTAGGTTCCCTGAAGAGCAGACACCCCAATTTAGTTCACTTGATGATTAAACACCCTAAAGCTACCTGGATTTTTAGATTAGGTAAGGTAAGGTTATTATAAAGATACATATTTAAATTAACATGTACAGTTCCCTTCACTAGTGCATTTACAGAGGCTCATCATATAAACATTCCACAAATCATTATCTTTGAGATACTTGTTTCAATTTGATTCCATAGTATGTATACTATTGTGAGTTCCCTTCTGTTGAATGTAAACAAATACAGCACTGCCACACTGAACAAAATCTAAAAATCTGATGAACTGCTGAAAAATGCACTAGTGAAGGGGACTGCACATGTACAGTAAAATAAGCTGGGATGTCTACTCTTCAGGTGATCCCTTCAATCCTCTCTCGTGCAAAATCTACACTATCTACAATTATACAAATCTTCAACTAGTCCTTGACCTCTACAATTGATTCACTGGATTAAATTTTATCTTCACAACAGGAAATAAATTGTTGCTGCAAATAATACTGATTCAACATCCATACCAATAACCTGAGGAATCCCACAAGGGAGTATCCTAGGACCGTTGATCTTTCTGTGTTATGTAAATGACATGTTTATTAGTGCCCTTCAGTGTCAGGTAAAGATCCAAATGAAATAGCTAATGAGTTGTCATCTGAACTAGTCATACAAACAATGGCTCATAGACAACAAATTGTCCCTACATCTTGGAATGACAAAAGCAATGTTATTTGAATCAAGAAGAAAACTCAAAAGAGCAAATAAATTCAATATACAGTAGAATCCTGGTTATCCAGTCTCCATGCAACCGGCATAGAATTGTAAGTTTGAATACCGCGCACAACAGGAATGAGCTGCCATATATACATGTATTATGATAAACAATAAAATGGATAAACTGTATAGCATATCACAAAATACAAAAGTATATATTTTATGAAAATAAATTAGATCCTGTCATGCTCAAACCATCCTTTGGGGAACACAACACAGTTCAGGCAGTCACCTAGCTAACTCACAGACGTGTGGCTGTGTGTATGCCGTGAATTCACATCGAGAGGGAACGAGGCCACGCAGTTATTGTCCAATAACTCACCGCCTCCACACACATTCACTTTCCATGAAAGATCTGTTTTGTTTATAAGAACTTATTTCCTTCTTGGTAGACCTATATCTTAACAACACCTCAATACTGTACTACAGGTACAAGCTTTCTTCTTGTGTGCCCAGGGAATGGGACACTACATCTCACTGATATACTGTACTAAAAACTGGTAATCTTATTATTCAAAGTCTTCCACCTAAGACAACAGCATTCTTCAATAAGAGAGGATACCCTACAAAAGTACATTTTATATTTTAAATGGGTTATATCTTACCTCTTTATTTTACCTTTCCACAAGAACATCAAAGTAGAACATTTAAATTCATAAGCTCTCTTGGCCACCCTTGTAACCTCTTCTTTACTAAGGCTGTGGTGATGGGATGAAAGCAACTGGTGTAATATTTTGAGTCGTTGATGAGCATCTGGCAGTGGCATCATCCAAGTCCACTAGATCATCTCAACTTTTAGGTAATACTGCAACCAACAGCACTGGCTTTGAAGATGCCTGCAAACAAAACTCTTTATTTTATATTTTTACAATATGGCACACAGTACAATATAGTACAGAACAGTACAGTATACTACAAAAAGAGCATCTGGAGGTGATGGAACTGACAACAATGGTCAAGTTTTGAAGACTATTTTCCTCTGGAGGACTGAGGAGAATAGTGAGAGGTGACTCACTGTCTCTTGTTTAAGAAATATGACAATGGTAAAAATTTACAAAATATTTTGTTTAATAACTCAGGATCACAAATTACCTTTACATAAGTATCTATGACACTCATAACACTGGGGTAACAGCAAGTGTATCACCCCCATATTTGATGATCTATGCCACTGTAACCTGAGTACAGTAGCTAAGCCTGTGGTTGCCTTATAGAGGTTGTACAGTTATAAACAGCACACATATAGGCACCCCTCACTTTATAAATGGGTTAGGTTCCTGAATAACTATTCGCTAAGTGATCTTTCGTATATACTGTACTGTAGTGAATAAAAGAACATCTAGGAAAAAATATGGTTCGGTTCCCAAAGAGAAGAAAACCCTAATATCATACCTCAAAAACATGAAATCAGTTCCTGAAAAAAAAAGAACACCCTACCTAACTCATGATAAATAGTACAGTACACAACTACTGCAATTTACTACCAAACACATCAAAAATATTAATAAAATACTATCCAGATCAAAATATGCAGCTAAAACCATTAAGGAAAATCTAAATCAAAATTTAACACAGCCATTTGAGTCACTCGTTGCCACCCTCAAGCTTCGCCATTACATCCTCGCCCGGCTGGGGAGGCTCCCCTTCCCACTCTCGCACCCAAAGAAATGTTTATCCCTTTATGTTTTTGACCTTATGATAGTTATTGATTTTATTTTTTGCACATTATGTATGTTGGATTGTGTGTCCATGGAACTGGTCTAAAAAAAAAAAAAAATGCAGAAAGTTAGGTTTATCTACCCGAAATTGAGTTGAAAAATAACCATAATATAACTTCCCCTCAGCTCATTCTGCTAACTCGCACTGGCATATGATGAACTTTTTATATCCTTTATGTAATTCAGTATTCTTGTACTTTTGGGGCAAAGAAAGTTATACGGCTACCAACATAATAACATTAAAAAAAATGTTGATCCATCATTGATTTTACATTAAAAAAAAATTTAAGTGGTCTTAATACATCACCCTCGTTCAAACGAAATATCATACATAGGGAAATTGTAAATCAGAGGATACCTTATCTAACTGGGGGGACAAAGTGGTAAATACAGTATAAAAAAAAAGTGGGACACGTAAGCCTAAAATTAGGTGAGCTGAGGCAGTGTACATAGTGGTGGACCCTCATGCACTGTGACTGACCAAAATGGGTGGTGTGACTAAGCTAAACTGGTCTCTTGTCAATACTGTACTGTACAGTATCCCTTTGCAGCCAAGAAAATATGATATAAAAAAAATAGAAAAAATTCAAACCTCAGCAACTTGTATGCAGTTTACACATCACCAAAAGCTACTCATAAGTATTTAACCTTTCATCTTACTCTTGTGGGGTAATGTGACATGTCCAATCTGCACGGTCTCATCAGGGATGACAAGGAATACACAGGAGGTGCTACCAAACTTCACCTCCACGGGAGTAGAGGCACACAGGTTGCAGAGAATTAAGTCTCGCCCATTCTTCACAAATATTCGGTAACAGAAGCCATAAAAGATCTTCTTCAGCCAATCTGGAGAATAAATGATAAATTGGAAGGAAGAATCACAGTGCACCATATCTATTACAACAATGAGAATGAAATTAAATAATGAAGAATATACCTGTGAGTGTGTGTGTGTGTGTGTGTGTGTTTATTTCCCTCCACCTTGCATTGAATGGGAAAAAATATTGCATGTAGCAATGTAAGCTGGCTGCTTCCTCCCACTAACACATAGAGCTATCACTAATACAGCAGTACTTTATGGTATTTATCTCTTTCCTTTCAAAGCCAAGTCATGTACAGTTGGTTCCACTCCTGCATTTACCACTCCTTGTGGTGTGAACCCCGAACCCTGAGGAGAGAAACTGAAGCATTCACTAGTGAGTGGGAGGGAGAGTGGAGGGGTGTATCAGGGTTGGTCTTTTTTTTGTGAGGGTGAGACGGAGTACTAGGTGGTGTATATCAGTTAGGAGATTACAATGCAGAATAACGTTTAGGAAATATGGGTTTTGTCAGATGAGTGTAATAGTCTAGTGCTAGTCAGATGAAAATACTATACTGTACTGTATACACTTGGAAGAGAGGGGGATGAATTCATGTTCTAAGTAAGGAACTACTTGGCAAAACGGGGCATTTATGAGCAAATGGATTATGGATATGTTTGAATCTATGTCTTGTAGAAGCAGCAAAGTTTTGTTTAATCCCATGACTACGAGATAGAATTTCCCAAGCTGAATAAAATTGTCTGGTGGTAGCCAGAATAAAATGGATAACAAGACATTATAGTGAAGGGATTAAATACCAATCAAAACAATAAGTAAGTGGGCACCATATATTTATTGTAATACAAAATTGATGTGAACAAAAATAGGCGAGTTGGCAGCTGTCCAGTATAGAATCAGCAAACCACAGTTCACTTGTGCCACACTATTGTAACTTTATTATTTTCATTTGACTAGAGCTAGATGATTACTCAGCTGAGGAAACCCCGTCTGTACAATCTATCTATTCCGACAACAATGTGTCCTCTTGAAGCATTGGACCAGTGAATATTTGGGAAGACTGGACTGATATCTTTTTTTTTTGGTCTTGATGTGCTGAAGAAGAAAAAACTTGGCATAACATATATTTTCTGAATAGAGGAACGGCTGCCTGTAAGTTGTAGTTAAATAAGACATTAAGAGCAAAAACTAAAAGCACCTACCTGGCTCTTCCAGTTGATTTTGTTACCATCTATAATTGAGAGTTTCTTGAAGCCTTTATCACCCTCTTTGTTCCTCTCAGTTCCTTCCTTTCTTACTGTTTTTCTTTTCTTGGTTTCCATTTCCTCCTTCCTTTTCTTAAGTGATAATTGAACTGCTCCAGTTGTTATTATTTGACCATATAATGAAGACCCTTAAAACATAAAACTGTGTGAGATGGAGGTACAGTACAGTACAGTAAATATAAATACTAAACTTACTGACAACCTTTATGATAAAAACAGATATACAGTAAAGTATATAACTAATAAATATTGTCAGAATTTATCAGAGTTACTAAACATTGTGATATACAGTAAACAGTGTGTAATTCATTAGGCTAAATTGAGACAATTCTATGTCAACATACAAAATGAACTTTATATAAAATAATTAAAAACATTATATATTTGCATGAAGCAGATATTGAAAATAAATTACAGAATAATTACCAAGACTTTACACTAAATTAGTTGTCTACCAGGAATATAGATAACCTTAGTACAAGGTATATATTATTCAACGACCCCATCCTTTACTTACCCTAACTTGCAAAGTATTGTACCATTTATCAGTCATACACACCAGTGGCAGATCAACTTACCGACTACATACTTATGAGAAAATGATATGAGCCTTAATTCATGACACTCAGCTGTATGAATTTCTTCAGCATAATTTGGCACCCAGACATTGCACTTTAAGCAAGGAAAATAGGAATCTGCATCCAACATCCACCCCATTTCCTGAAATTTGAACATGTGATTAGACTTACAGAGTTACAGTACTATACTACTAAAATATCTTAACTGTTATCGGCTTCAAATATACATTAAAGTATTTCTGACAACAGATGAAATGAACCAACAGAACCTAACCTACAATCATCCAGCCTAATGATCTTAAGTTATGCTTTCATAAGGTTGAGTTTGGTTGACTCACTTGGTGTCTCAAATTATTTAGCTCCACTGTCTCCAACATCTGCACACACACACACACACTACTTACAGTACTTACTTTGCTGTCACTCGGAATCAAATATGATGATCATCCAACTATTATACTTTTATTCTACTTGTTCCCAACATTTCTAATTGTACATTTGAATAGGTATGAAATTACACGAGAAACAACTACCGTATATAAGGAGGGAGTTACTAGATGGGTGCTACTGGACAATTAAGGTCACAACAAAATAACAATGGCTAATAAGATGTGGTAAAATGATAAATTAAACTGTAATTTAACCGTCACTACTTATGAACCAATAACCAAGAACTTACTTTTTCCTGTCTTTTGGGAATAAATGAAACCTTAGCTCCCTTGTCTTCCCACACACAGCTCAACAGTGTAGCCATGTACCGCCCCTTGAGTCACCCAGCTGTAAACAAACAACCGTCAGGTCACTAAAGTTGACACCAATGTTGCCGCCGTTTGTAAAATTGAAATATCTGTAAATTTACTGCAAAATATATGTAGAAAATCTGAATATTATGAAGTAATATCTGTAGAATCATATGAATTCTTTTTACAGTAGAAATATGATACTTCCTACTTTGTTTTCAGTTTTCTTTAACCTTATATAGGAGTAACTTAAACAAATCTGTTTTCTTTCGTTTTACTTCACTGAAATACTTATATAGACATCACTGAAAAACCATACAGCTAGAAGCATATATATATATATATATATATATATATATATATATATATATATATATATATATATAGTCAAACATACTTTTTTATTATTATTACCATGAATTATTATGCACTGTATGAGGCATATCGTACAAGAGTAAAAGTTATTGTGTGATACCAGCATATAATCTTAATTAAGCATAAGATACTCAAACAAAGTATTTTGCTGAATAAAGACTTTAATACCTTGAATAAAGTGAGTGAGGCAGTCCACAAATATGATAATTTTATAGCAGTGTAGGGCTGTCAGTAGCATTCTAATTAATTAAAACACTTAGAAAGTGTATACTTATTTGTCATCTTGTGCATTAGCTTGCTGTGCTCTTTTCAGCAATGTTTGTGTCACTGGGAATTTAAAGCATGCTGAAGAGGATAAAGGTAAAAGTAAAGGTATACCTTTGATCAGTTGCTTTGTATGGAGGAGGCCTGTGCAGTAGTGTTTCTCTGGGTAAACTATTCCTAGATTTAGTTTTCATCCTATTTATTGATGAAAACACACTCTCCACTGTCACACTTGAGTGAGGTAGGCACAAGAGAGTTTGTATGAAATTGGAGGGACCTGGAAACAGCAAAGTATTATCAATTTGTCTTGGGTGGCCGCACGCTCATGGATCGGAAAGGCGCGCAATTCAAATGTCAAAACATCAGAATCCGGAGTAAATGGTATAATTGGGAGGCGACAATTAAAAATATCGCTGGATTTTGTTGAGAAAACGTACTTTCTTATTTACTTAGTTATTTAAGTGAGTATTGTTTATATAAGATTTATTGGTTATACTGTATACAAATGATAAATCCTATGGTCAAAAAAATTCTGTAGATATGACCGATTTGAAGGAAAAAATCTGAAAATCTGATTAGACATGGTAAATCTGTAGATCTAGAAATAATTCTGTAGAAACGGCACCACTGGTTGACACCAGCCAAGGGCCCAAGGCACCCATGAAGCACCATCTCTAGGACAATCATCCAACTAATAGTGGTTGACCTCTCGTAAGATTAAGTTCCTCGTGATATTCCTTGGTCAAAACTTTGTGCCACCATTCATAGCACAAACCTCAAGTTACGACCAACTCTGGGAGATATTTTTGAGTATCCAGCTGGATATTACTTTAGTTTCGGTCATCCGGTTGGGTTAGATATAGTTCCTGGATTCTGTGGCTAGGTTAGGTTAGGTTAGATATCTAAACATAGGGAAGACCGAAACTAAAATTTACCTCCAGCTGGGGTATCGTCATAGCAAAATAATAATAATATTTATCATTATCATTCACCTTTCAATAATTATATACAATCTTCAAAAACCTTTATTCTACACATTTGAATATACGCCTGTAGTGCCCCGCCCCTTGAAAAAATGCCGTGATGTACTGTAGGTAGTCAGGCGAAAATTCATACCTTACTTATACCGGCTTGGGTCAATCCTGTGGTATCTCCAATTGCAATTTGAAAACTTCCACTGCTGTAGAAGCATCAGATCTTGTTCGGCGTTCTATAGGTGGTCCGATCTACTCACACAACCGTATAATTTCTTGGCAATGAAATCGATAGTAACAAATTTAATGTTCTTCACTAACATACATCCAGTGGATTCCTGTACCTTCTTTCCCTGCGCAGGACACAACCAAACACATCTGGTGCTACTCTACTAACTCCATGGACACCACAAGATGCTGTCTTTACATGTAGTCTGTCGGCACGAAACGCAACGCTTACGGAGACAGCGATTTGTGGTTACTCGGGAACTTTTTTCACCCAATAAGTTATTCTTGGGTTATATAAACTCTTGCTTCTATATTCTTTCACTTGCAACAGTCTGTATTTCAACTTTCAACGTGTTTTAAATAGCTGTTAAAACATCGAGGAGGATGGGACATGATGGTTTACTTAACACCCCCTGAGCATACGTCACCAACCATGGCCCTGCCCATGGCCTTAGTATTGAGTCACAGCAAACAAAAACGTCGCAGCTCAAGTTATGACTAACTCTGCGAGATAGAATGTCTTAATTATTTTTGAGTATCCAGCCCTGGTCTTGAGAGCTCACACTCGGTGCCGCCACAACACTCTTTGGCAGATTCAAGGAATATTCCTTGGGCAGTGTGTTCCTAGAGTCTACGCTTCTCACTCCGAAAAAGTCTGCCCTTACAGTTTTCTGGGCTTGTGGCGTCTGCTAGCTCCAGGTATGGGCACTCGACTGAGTAATACACTCTCAGATATTCATAAGCTTCAATTAGGTCACCCCTTGCACGCCTATAGTATAAGCTAGGCAGTAGCAGGCGTTCTAATCTCTCAGGATAACCGAGGTGCCATCGTGCAGGCACCAGTCTGGTGGCCCTCCTTTGGACATTTTCAGTCAAGTGACAGTCTCTAGCATATCTCTGGGAGATAACGTCGGTCATCGTAACTAATACTCCCACCAAAATGGTTAAATGACTGAGTGTGTTACCTCTGCAGGTACTATGTATAGCTTCAGCAGTCATTACATGTAAAGGTGTCCTACACCTCCCATTTTGAACCATATGAGTGCAGTAAATTTGTGTTGTGATCAAGGAAAAGAGCCTCTTTACTGTATATCCCCGCTCTTGTGGGAACATGTGAAGCTGAATGTTACGTCCAAGTTTAATTCTTTTTTTTTTACTGAGATTAGCCCACCCGGGCACAGGTCATTGACCCACATCAGGGCCTGGGGGGGCGAAAATATAATAATAATAATAATAACAACAATAATAATAATAATAATAATAATAATAATAATAATAATAATAATAATAATAATAATAATAATAATAATAATAATAATGTACTGTACAGTACAGTAGGAGGGAAGTGCTCGCATCTCAAACGTGGAAAGTAATGTTATAAAAAATTGATTTTTTCATTGATTTGTCAAGTGTGTTAATAACATACAGCGTAAGATTATGAGGCCGAGTTTCTGTGCTCCAGTTTGTTAAGCTAATTTCATACTTCTTTGTTTGTGAGTCATTGGCAAGAAAATAAATCGAGCCCCGTCTCCACCCAGGCCACCAGAGTACTATGATAGAACTGTACTATAATATGGTCTAGTGTTGACCCTTTAGTACACGTGTTCTGTTAACAGTGCAGCTGCTCTGACGACATCTCTATCAGCTATAAAATTATTGCAATACAGTCATATGCTTCGTAGCCTTACTATATATCAGGATTAACACCAACTAATAATTAATTTGCTTTTAATAATGAACATGGCGAAGTTTTGATTTAGAGAGACGTCTTATATATCTGCTTATCAGTCGCACCGGAAACCCTCAGTACATCACACTCCCGGCCTGTCCTCACCACCACGCCTCTAACACAACTCTCTAGGAAGTAGGAACTCACGAAAGGTTAGGTCATCGTATGTTCAGGAGTCATGTCACGCGGGCTATGATGTCTGTCATATTTTGTCATGGATTTAACTTCAGTCTGACAAAAGTTAAGGTACAGGTTATTATCTTTGTATGGGATTCGTAACATTCCTTGTAATAACGTCCATCACTCAGTTTAACTCAGGATCCGTTATGTTTTGTCATGAAAGCGTGTCACGTGTTTGGCCGTGGCGAGGTTTCTCAAAGTACCGAGAGGGGAATCATAAAGTGTGAGACATTTGATACTGAAACTTCCATAACACCAACAACTTTATGAAATCTGGTGGGGCACGTCCTGCGGCCTGCCATGACTTCTTCCACACAGCCTCTTAATACTCGAGAATTCCACTGATGCAACGTCTGTAGAAGAACATCATCAATCACAAGTGTGTCTTAGTATTATATATCTAAGTGTCACATCAGCTGATACTGGGACTGTGGGAATCACCGGATGGCTACTTGTAAACACACGCCAAGGTCTCCAAGGAACACAAAAAGTATTACAGTATATATATCACAGGTCTCTATTCTTCTGGCTCCTACTGATCATTTTACTTGATTATTTATCTCTCTCTCTACTTTAATTCCTCTATTTATTTTTCTCGTTTTCTCGTTTATCTGATCCTTTCCTCGATCATTTAAGTAAGTTTTTCTTCATCCTCTTCAACTCGTGACACTGCAGCACGACAGCCTGATTAAGTTGGCCCGGAGTCTCATGTGTACAGCACTTGGTTGGTTATTCATGCAGCAACAAGTGTGTGATCTGAGTCAGTGGTAATCCCATCTCACGACTGAACTGACTTTTACCAATGACCCTGAGAGACTTTTTCCAAGCACAGTCAGCTTCCTAACTCTTTAAACTACCATAAATAAAGATAAATCCACCATACCTTCACTCTTTTCTCAATTTAAAGCATCTAATTCAGATTATTTTTTACTTTAGCCTCCACGCCAACATATCCTTTTATTGTAGGTTCAGAGATTCACCAAGTCCATATTGTACTTCTTCCAACCTGAACATTTTATATCCGATCAGGTCCCCTTGTTACTGTCACCCACCATGAATAACACTATTATGATCTGGCCAAGTTCAAAGTACTTCTCACTAGAAACTGTGCACTTCATGAAAACGACAATCATGATGGCTTGTTTCTATTATGCTGTTAGAGAGCTTCAACAACTCTTTAAGCGCGTCGCAAGGTTATAAATTACGCTATTCCAACAACAATTAAAAATTTTAAGAGATAAAATTTTCTAGGTTCTTCATATCTCTATTCGTCTTACTGTAGAAAGTCAACACCTTTAATATTTCAATTCTCCGAAATTTTAACACGATAAGCCACTCGCGAAAACTAGGCCTGTCTCAGCAAAACTTCGTCGTCAATAATTCTGACGCGCATACCTCACTGCAACCTATTAACCCGTAAATAAAAATAACAGCATGTTGCTTTCTTAAAAATATTCCCAGGATTTATACCCATGTTATATTGTGTTTTTTCTATGAATTTAAACATTATGGAAATACAAAAATCCACTGGAAGTACCGTGGAGAAACACACACTCAAGACAAGCATCGAGCGGAACGAAGGACGTCTCTGGCTACCAACCCACCGGCCCCATCCTCCTCCACTCCTTGGCTCCATCCTTGACGCACAGAAATTATAGCAGAGTTCATCCGCCTTACCTCTTACCTTGGTCCAACTGCATATTCAGGTATGAAACTTCAATGTGCTGATATGATAGACCAAAGTTTAAGTTCAGTACACTTACAAACTAAGCTCAAATATCAAAGAACTTTAACGCAATTTCAGCAGTGTCAAATACATTCTTAGGCCTATGGACAATTTTAACTATAGAAATTATAAAGACCATTCCCTCTCCCTCTTTTGTGTATGTGAACGAGAATAAACCAAGGCAGCTTCTAGAGGACTACAGTTCAGTGACAAAATTCATATGTGGACCATGGCCAATAAAAATTCAAAGCTCTTCCAGGAGCCTTCTTACCCTTGCCAATGTCCTTTCTGCCCACATCCTCAAGGTTGTCAACAAGAACATATATTTTTACAGGACATTTCTCATTTATATTTTACCACCAAGGAGTATAAGGTAATCTCCACAAAGTGAACCTAACAAGTGTAATCATTGTCAAATATAATAAATGATTTCTAATGTTCCCAGTCTTACACACACACACACTCTAAGCATCATAATTAAGGTTCGTAATATTTCTAGCCCCTGAAAAACAAACAAACGTATGTGCCGGAAAGAGCGTGCGTGCGTGTCAGGGGGGTTGGTGGTCCTTACACAACAATAGCGACATTATTCATAGTTTTACATAACAATTCACTCTCATTTAGGTTCAAAATGACATCTATGTATAATTATCTTAAGATGGAGAGCCTGTAAAGGACATATTTATTTTCTAATACTATGACCTAGAGGGCAGTGTGGCGTGAATTCCAACGTAGATTAAAATGAAACTTACAGATTGGAAAGTGAAGAGAGTTTGTCATAGAAGAGTGTGTGTATGTGTGTGTGTGTGTGTGTGTCGGGGTCAAGAACACTGAGCTCAAAGGACTCATCATATTGTCTGGCTTCACCCGGACCTGTTGCCTGTCTGCACCAACCCTTTAACACACACTACAGCCCCCAACACACTACAGCCCCCAACACACTACACAGCCCCCAACACACTACACAGCCCCCAACACACTACAGCCCCCCAACACACTACAGCCCCCAACACACTACAGCCCCAACACACAAAACAGCCCCCAACACACTACAGCCCCCAACACACGGCAGCCACAACACAGCCCCCAACACACTACAGCCCCAACACATGATTCAACTACCATCACTCACATCACGAACGAAGTAGGGGAAGAGGAGGAGAGCAGCATAGGAAGACAATTTAAACTTATATGTGTTTTTAAAGGTAAATGTCATGTCTACACAATGAGAGAACTTCCTTAAAACTGTCCTGGGACCAGCTGGAGGGAGGGGGTGCTAGGAGGTGTGGGGGAGGTATAAGGGAAGGCGTGGTGGGAAGATGTTGGCAAATGTGGGAGGTGATGGGAGATGCGGGCAGGTGGGGTCACGTGAGGGCAAGTGCTGGGCAGCTGAGGGCACGTTTGGACAGGTAAGGGCAAATCCCCCCCCCAGTAATATACACTCGGTAGCGTGTTTCATGCCACTACGAGTCCTTCTTCAAGTGTTGCGGCAAAAATCACTATTCCTCTTCTTTTGTTATATTTTTTTTATTTATTTATTATTATTACTATTTTTTTTTTTTTTTTTTTTTTTTTTTTTTTTTTTTTTTTTAAGGGGCACAGGTCACCGGCCCACATCGGAGCCTGGGGACGAATAAAAAATAAGCCAATAATAAATACAGAAATGAAAAAAAAGTGAGAAACGATATATATGTTGTGGTGCCAAGGTAAGAGTAACGAGACCCTAGGACTTGGTGAGTGCCGTCAATGTGTGAATAAATCAGTACAGACAAACCATATATAGAGCTACAAACGCACCTAACGCACAGGTGAATTACTTGGTGAGTTGAGGGATGAGACAAGGATGAGCAATATACTAATCCTCACAAGTAATGGCATGTAACGCTAAAATGAACTTCCAGTCACAGTGAATTCTACAGGTATAAGTACAGTATGGCTATAACAATTGTCACTGAACCACCCGCCGCACCAAGGGCAGTAACTCTACACTGTACCTACCAGCCTCGTTTGGTTAAAGTTCTTTAATATTTCTTCGATTTACCGTGTTCACAGTATCAACCACACGACATACTCACCGATGTGTTGGCTTAGTATGATCTTAACTCACAGTTTGCCCTTCCTGACATGGGTAATCACCATGGCGATATCTCAGTATTTGAACTCAACCTAACCTAACCTAACTAACCTAGCAATAACATGATGCACAACCTTGGGATCCATATAATATGTGTGTACAGTTTCAGGTCTATAACTACTTCCGTTGTGGACCTACAGTACGGCTGGAACAGACACACACACACTCACAGAGAGACATCCGGGGGTCTATGGTCAATAGGAATAACAAGGTGCACAACCTTGAGACCCATGTAATATGTGTATAAAGTTTCAGGTCTCTTAACTGTTTCCGCTTTGGAGCTGTGGCTGGAATAGACACACGCACAAAAAGACAGACACGTCCTTATATATATATATATATATATATATATATATATATATATATATATATATATATATATATATATATATATATATATATATATATATATATATATATATATATATATATGAGACATGTGCGTCCAGTAAATTTGGAAGAATATTTGTTCACAAAGTGCCGTTTACGCACGGCTGCCTCTTGGCCTTGACCCCAGCACGCGACTGGGGATTTCCACCACATAAAAAATAATATGCAATCGTATCCTTAAGCGTCTTCTCCTCGAATTTAAGAGTTGCTGAATGATCCTAATAGTCCGAAAAAAGCGGAAATCCGCCAATTAGGAGAGAATCTTCGCAGTAAATTCCTGAACGTGACTCATCCCTGAGTTGTGTCGTAAAAGTGGCAGGGAAGGTATGAATTATAATTTGTACGTGACAAGAATATTGAGGATGATTGCTACTATCGTGAAGAAGAGAAACAACACCTTACCCTCCTACCAACACTAGTTCTGGTCCTCACGCTTCACACCTAAGTAGTGTCGTGGTCCTGGTTCTCCTCTGGTCCCGCCCTTCTTCCACATTATTTGGCTGTGAATCGGTTTCTTCTAGATGGTATTTATCCTGATCTAAGTTCCCCACGCGGCGTAAGAATGTTTATAATATCAGGAGCATTAAGCCAAGCCAATCTCACGTATGTCTGAATGGTAACGTTCTCAGCTAGACATATCATCACACTACAGTACATTATAGACTTGTCCTTTTACATTTTTTAACCCTAATAGTTTCCCATTTCCTACAACCATAGAAACTGTTGTAATACTGGTAAATATTTATGATAAAATTAAGACTTATAAAATACTTTAACTGATAGATTTATTCTTTTAAGGAAATATTCAAATATTCTGGGAAACTAACGACTTTATTTTCTTATTTTTGACTTACAGTATAATACACGTAGGTATAGTAACAACGTACTGTAGAGCCAACAACAGAAAATTGTCCCCAGTCAAGACATTGAGGCAGATGATCCGGCACTGTATGGAGAAGAGTTGACAGATACAGTATACCCTAAGAGCTACGACCCCGGAGAGTAACCTGAGAACACACATCTTATACCAAACCTAACTACCATCAATGTATAAAATGTGGGAAAATAATGTTACTGAGAGAGACATGACATTACGACAGGATGATTCTTAATTGGGGATCCAGACGTATATGATCGTTAGTACTCCTGATGCCAACGAGTATTTCTCATGTTTAGTGACACAAACACACACACACAAGGATGAGGATAGCACTAAAAGCTGCCAGATGAAATTAAAGGAATGAAAATATCGTGAAAATATGGACGCTAAGAAATTCATATCCAGGAGCAGGAGAATGGCAGGATAATAATGATGGGAGTGTGAACCCTGGGTGTGCTCCGAGCGTGGGCCATATGTATACCCAGGATAATAATGATGGGAGTGTGAACCATGGGTGTGCTCCGAGCGTGGGCCATATGTATACCCAGGATAATAATGATGGGAGTGTGAACCATGGGTGTGCTCCGAGCGTGGGCCATATGTATACCCAGGATAATAATGATGGGAGTGTGAACCATGGGTGTGCTCCGAGCGTGGGCCATATGTATACCCAGGATAATAATGATGGGAGTGTGAACCATGGGTGTGCTCCGAGCGTGGGCCATATGTATACCCAGGATAATAATGATGGGAGTGTGAACCATGGGTGTGCTCCGAGCGTGGGCCACATGTATACCCAGGATAATAATGATGGGAATGTGAACCATGGGTGTGCTCCGAGCGTGGGCCAAGAAGGTAAACTACTGCCTCTGGCCGGAGACGCATCCCACCTTCCCACATTCAACATTCTCTGCACAGTACACATTTTCTTCATTATTCCCCAGTAACTTTTTTATGGGAGTAGTGACGTTTAATGTTGATGAGAGGGAAGTTGTTGAAAGTAATAAGAGGAAATGGATAATTACGAGACCAGATCACCTTTATAACCAGTTAATGATGTTCCTTGAAGATTTTTACTGACTGAAAAAATTCTCCCCATTCGAATCAGTATCTTCTTCCTGCTCCTCGTAAAATACCTGACGGGGTTGATGGGACAGTGGCGGGAACACAACGCTCCCTCTATTATATTCAAGGACTAGTTGTACTCAAGACAATATTATGGAATTAGTGTTGCTCAAGAACCAAACTTTATATTAATCCGTCACCACAACGTCTAACATTCCTCCACCGTTCTGACCGTCGCTTCAGGTCTGGACAGTGCTAGTGTGTGGCTCAGAGACCTCGGCCTCGCCTCTTCCGGTCACTCGTCCCTCTTAAATTATATAGATTGACAGACCCAGACCAGGGGCGGATCCAGGAATATCAAAAGGGGCTCTAAGACGTTTTGGGTGGGGGAACATGGCAAGCACACCCAGCTGGATTTTTTTCTTGGGGGGGGGGGGGGGACGTTCTGAATTTAAGCCCCCATAGATTTTTTTTGTTTTAATCTGACCAATATCATGAGCATTTTGAAGCCATGTGCATTTGATTTTAGGAGATATTCTGATGTCAATAGCAATTACTTCTTACTATACATAAACGCCTGAGTACAATACTGCACTGATTAAAAGTATTGGGATTTTATGATGAAAAGGGGGTTCCGGACCTCCAAGAGCCTCCTGGATCCGCCCCTGCAGACTTTTATTCATTAAACATCGTCAAAAAAGTCACGTAGGTTGAGCACGAACAGAAACAACGTGGACATGCAATGGTAACCAAGAAGACGATTTAATTATGAATATTCCCAAAAACTGTAAAGAATTTGTTTCCATCTTCACGATCTAATCAAATTACAATCAACTTATAAAAAAAAGACTAAAAAATATGATTCATCTATATTAGTGGATTTTTCTTCACAGCACAAGATCCATACCACAACACCACATTACCTGGTGTATCAATAGAGAAGGCTGACCTAAATACCACTCTCATACGGGTGTGTGTACTCTGATGCCACACATCCTTAACTATCTCCTGACAACTATATAATCACTAACTTTATTGTTTAATTCGTTATACTGATAAAATGATTCGTATAATGGTAACTTTTACTAACTGTATACATAAAGATTATATTCAGGCAGGTGATATGTGTATAGCAGAAGAAACTTATAACAAAAGGTAATATTGTATAAGGACACAGTGTCTCTTGAGCAAGTGTGTGTTGGATACATCTACCTCCTGGGTCAGAATGTTTATATATTAGTGACGTCATCTCAATCTGGTGCCTTTGTTGTATGATATGGAGTAATGATCGCCAGTCTACAATGGATATCCTTCCTGACAATTAATCACAAAAAAAAAAAATCAACATATGATTTTTGTATTAGAAACAAAAATATTGGTTGTGTATTAATGAGGGAAGGTCACCAATTACGCCATCAAAAGTTTTCTAGGGGACGAGATTTTTAGAGTGTGTGATCGGTGAAAATTACTGGCGCCAGGTTGCTTGGTGGTAACAGCAGGTAAGATGATTATTGCTTGATTATTCTTTCTATTGGTATTTTTTTAACACTTAATTCGGTGTTGCTTATTTATCATTAACTATGTCAGGGTTTACCCCCGTCACTGTCACGGTGTAATCAAATGTGAGAAAAACCCTTGACAAAAATAGCAAAGAAATAAAATATTCAGATAATAAATATAATAAATCAATAAACAAAATAAGAAAGAACTGAAAGGATAACAAGAGAAGCCTCGCACGACGTCCACCCTCATGCCACATCACTACTGACACTCTTTAGCTGTGGACATGTACCCCCGTCAACCTCAGTATAGGGGAGTAGCGTCTCGTGTACCTCTTACGTGGGTCGGTTAGTTTCATTGTTGGGAAAAAGGCTGAGGACAGTAGTCTTGCGTAACTTCTACAAATTAATTACCACTGGAGGCAAACGTCAACGGTTAAGGACAAGTTGTGAGACTGCAGCTACTGTATGTCCGGCGCCGCGCCCTGTTGTATGTTATTTCTGCTCTTCAACAATAAAGGTTCTTGAGCGCTTAGCATGGTTATTAATACACCACAGTACAACAACGATACAAAATTATGAGAGATAGAACTCTGTAGGTACGGCGCCCTACAGCTCCGTGTTACCTTCCGCTAGACTGCTGCACACTAGTTAATCAAATTTCAATGCATGAATTATATTTCATGGTTTTTTCGGGGGGGGGGGGGGGGAAATCATTATGATAATAATGACCTGAGCCACAGAGGTAAGTGTGACGAATTTCCCAGCACAGTACACCAGGGTGACCTAGGGTAGGTTTGGTATATCTGGCCGGGTCATGTTCCCACGATGGCGAGGTTCGATATCATGTCATGGAGAGGGAGGAAGGGGGGGGGGGGCATCTTTCAAGCGGGCTGGGGTAATCATCAGCTCCTGCACCAGCTAATTACAGGAGACGAGCACCTAAGCGTGATCTGGTGATGTCAGGTTCTCCCCACAATAGTCGCCAGCAAGACCGCTGTGAAATTACACAAAGAAAGAACTCCGAGTAAATATTGTACTTACGTTGCGCCACTGTAGTACGAAAAGGCAAAAAATAAATAAGTAATGTCAGAGGAATGCTGATTGCGGAGCCGTCAGCTATGTCCTGAGGAGCGGGCAAAGCTCTACAGTAGTTGACCCTGGGCAGGTTAGCCTGAGGGTGGCTGCGAGGAAGCGCACTGGAGGCGTGGGACACTACCGCAAGATGTGCCAGGACGGTCAATGTACGCACTGTACAAGGGATTCCCGCACTATAGGTCTTCACACCTTGCAGGCAGATGAGTTGTTTTAAGACAGCTTTGATAAAACTACCTCTAACTTCAACAGGTAACAGTGTAAAACTTTGGTCTGGGAAACGATCAAGAGAAATTATTGATTCTTCCTTTAGGGCCAATTAACACACATTATCGTTTGTGTATTAACAACACTCGTGAGTACAATATTCGTCGCTGAACTGGTCATTTTTTCCGGGTTAGGCTCAACATTTTCGTAGATATGTAAACTTCAGCAGTTGTCTCCAGTGTTAAGGTGTCTTAATACTGCTATATATTACTTTAACATTAATGTCACGTAAAATAATAAAACTTGCCGATAAAATACAAAAAGGAAACCGCTGCACTTAGAATAATAGAGATAATGACAGTAGTAATATTCTCACCCTCGTTTCCAAATATACAGACTTGACTGTACAATATAAACTATATGGTGATTATTTTCAAAAGGTGAATTACAGGTGAAGTTCTCATTTCAATAAACAAGTAAACCATTCATAAGGATCTCACGTAAACAGTGTAATGTATTGACAAAAGATATAACCGCTACGAAGTCGCCATTAACATTATTTTGTAGTTTTTGATAACACGTTGAAGAGCCGATGGTAACCTTCAATGGGTTAACTTTTAAGTATACATCAAATAGAACCTGCAGCACCAGGGTAAGGCCCAAGTGGTAATTTAAGAACACAATAATGGAGGAAATTACAGTTGAACTATAGGCCCATACTATAGGCACTCCAGTTTACACCCAATCCCTATCGCTCATATATCCGTCCAACATATATTTTAAAACATCCCAGTGTGTTCGAGTTAATGATGATGTTTGGTAACTTGTTCCACTCATCCACAACTCTATTCCCAAAATAGTGTTTTCATATCTTACGCCTAAATCTAAATTTAGCCAATTTAAAACCATTGACAGAAACAAGTCGGGAGATGTGAGAAAACGAAACGTCTACACACCCACACCCACGGATATCCCTACAATAGCAGTGGCATAATCCTGATCTTTGCGTGGAGATAATAAGGGTTAACATGGCCTTTGACCCCTCGTGAGTGTGAAGAGCCTGTGGGGAGGAGAGGGGAGGGGGGACCAGTGACTCAAGGACATGGTCAAGGTTGGAAGAGGTACAAAAAGGTAGAGAGGTGAGGTGTAGTGAGTAGAGGCAAGGTCTGGGTTGGGAATAGGTAGGGACAGGGTGAAGGTAAGTCACTTGACAGAGCATAGGTAAGGCATGGGTAGAGCATTGACAGGGTATATATAGGGCATTGACAGGATATATACAGGGCATTGACGGGGTATAGGTAAGTGACTGACAGGATAAGGGTAAAGAATTTAGAGGATAAGGGTAAGGAATTTAGAATAAAGAAAAATGTTCCAAGGTTAAGATAACGGGAGACAAATAAACTCGTCAGCCTGACCGTGACTAAATCATCAACACCCACAATTATATAAGGTGTTATCCTGGGCGGAGCATCAGCAGCTTGGTAGGCTGCCGGGGGAGAACCGACCAGTCACGATGAATTTTCTACTGCCCACTTACAAAGACCCAATTAGACGCAAACATACATAAATGTCTCGTATGGCGACTAAAAGTTATTTTTTTTTCCTATTCCAATTTCAAAACATTAAGAAAATCCTCTTTTTGGTATAAAGCGGTCATGTAGATATACTAGAAGTGGTCAGCTAGTTGCCTAAAAGTAAGAGAGCACAAGCAGTCTGTCCCCCCCTTCTCCCATACTACTCTCTGGGTTTTCCACAGCTACACCACCGGCTGTGCCTCCGAGCTACGCCATCCTTACACTCATATATCTTTCCATTTACCTTTGACTATTGTCTAACCTTGGTGACCTAAGTATCTATAGCACATTATGTCTTGCACGGTAAATAGCTGACAGGAGCAATGACCAGAGTCCTCTACACAAATCATGGACAAGATGGCGTGACTGACGGGCTGGTAAGTGAATCTTTGTGCCTCTTCAGACACCTCACAGTTTGCACTATAGTAAATATTCTCGATTACATGAAACTAACTATATGTCTGAGATAACATTACTAGAAACTGGTCCTTTCAAGAGTGAAGGGAAATATAAAAGACGCCCGATTTAATGACGATGCACCAATGTTATAATGTGTGACCAGGGCGAACTACACGCAACCCGAGGTGCCACACACCTCACCTTCCGGGAGTCACCTGAGTGTCCCCGCGGGCAACAAAAGGTGTCTATCATTATTGGCTCTCCCTCCCCACGGTGCCTCTGATCTTACCCGTCTCTCTCTCCCCTGTCCTCCCGCCAGCGTCCACTACTGCCCCTTATAGTCAAGTTTTATCTCTAGTACAGTAATTTACTGTTCCAACTACTGAACAAAACCTGTCAACCATATATTATGATCGAACTATAATTACTCTCCGTCGTCTTCTTTATCATTATGAGCATTTCTTTCATGTGCAGTTTTATTAACAGATCATACAATAACCTGAAATCTTGGCTGTATACCTGTAGAACGACTTAACAATACCCAGGACGGTCTCTAACCCTAGCACCTATGAATGGGTCAGAGCAGGTCACAGAATACCTTACTGACAATGCATACAAGAATAAATAATACAGTTTCTACATTATGAGGAGTTTCATTTCTATGTTAAATTTAGACTACAGGAACCTCACACTTCTACACACCAGATAATTAAAGGGACGCTAGATAATTAACGGTGACAATATTCTGTAGTTTATTGAGTGACCACTGATCATATTTAAGGACAAACAAAGCGAACCGAGATAAACTTAATTTACTAACATTAACTTAAAGTGGCTCACACTGGCTGTATTATTATATGCTGTACAGTATACTAATTCTTCGGTACACTGATAAATTTTGGAAGATGGCATGAATTAACCTAACCTACCTTTATTAAAAATCGTGATAAGTTTAATCTAGGCATTTTGTTAATTTCCCCGTGATCCCCCGTCCTTCTAAATAAGACATCAGGTAAATATCTGATTAATGTCGACATCACATGTCTAACAACACTGACCTTGTGATCACGAAAACTCAGCTTCAGGTTGACCCGTCTAAAATTGTATGACGAGCTGAGTTGTCATGTATGTGGTAACAGCACTACCACACCTATGAGTGCCAATAATGCCTACCCACAAACTGACGTCATGGATGGCAACAATACCACTTAGCCAAACACTGGTCATGGGAGGAAAAATGGCACTATATCCCTGTGCTATCAATCAGTGTAATAATACAACAACAGCTGATATCTATATTTTTCAGTCGCTTGTTTTTCATAGTTTATTTCTACGGAGTAAGAACACAATGTGTGACGTCATATGCATATTTACTACCTAGGGTTGTGACGTCACGCACGTGTTTTTTCTTCTTCTGTGGGACAATAGACTCACTCGATGAAATTCACCAGTTCATCAACTTTTTAAATACGAATCGAGTTTTTATTTTTATAGGACACTTAAAACAATATTTTAAACTTTTGTATTCCTGTATGTACCGCGAGACGCAAACCGGTTAAAAAAAAATATGCAATAATTGGCAGGCCCAAAAATAATACTAATATTCTCGTACACATAATATTGCAAAATTACTGCACCACATATAAAATATAATTGTATAAATAATGTGATATACTGTATTTCTTGTTTAAACCTCAACCCAGCGTATAATATAAATATCCTGTATGTGTATTAATTGTAAGTCAGCGTGCGAATAGGCTGTGGAGGGGGTGACAGATAAATACAACGGTTCCAAAACTTTACGACGAAATGTGTATATCGTCATTAGTCGGTAATTAGAAATACGCCAGTACAATGACAAAACTGTTCAACAAGGAGAGGAAAAACTAATAATATGGTCTAATAAACCAAAATAATAACTATTAATACTGATAATTAATCCTCTAAAGTAAGCATGAACAAGTAGATTCAATAACACACATAAATAATAATCTTCAATTAAATCATAAATTCATCCGCCGATAACACACAAACACAACCTAACCTCAAGCGGGACTAATTAAGTTTCTTAATTTATAAGCTAATGAAACACACGAATATAACTGAACAGATCACTGCATTAGGCTAAATAGGAATGCAAATGTGAAAATACTTACAACTGATGGGAGAGTGGAGATAAGGTTAAGATATCCTTTCCATGACACCTGTACACATGTCCACGAACAAAATATTCCCTGCGCCAACACCCTCAAGCTTTGAACTGAAGCTTTGAACTGTAAACAAGGTCAAACGTAATATTGGAACCTCGTTATATGAAACTAATGTATTTCATTCAAAGCTACACTTATTACTTAATAATATATGATATTTTGTTAACAGACACTCCCCACGTAAATTACACTTCTGTTAAATAGGAGTAACTTACCGAACGTTATCGTGACGGCCACCCACTGAACATAATGCTTTGTTATTTCGCATAACCGTTCAGCGTCGTGTTGCCAGAGGAGGGTGGGGTACCGGCAGTGCTTGGGTGAAGAACAATTAACATTTTAGAGTTAAATTAAGCAATTTTTGGGGTTTTCAGATAATTTAGCATTAAATCAAGTATTTCGAGTTATTTTAGCACCTTTTTGGCATAATCGTAAGGCAATTGGCATTATTTTTTTGTATTTTCTTGATTCGATTCCACTGTCATAGCCTGCATTGCGAGTGGTAGGATGTTGGTGGGTTTTGGGGTGGGGCTGGGTAGAGAATGAGCGGTGTGGGTAGTTGTACAGTACAATACCCTTTTTTTTTTAAGGGCATTAGCCCATCCGGGCACAGGTCATGTTTAATGGCCCACATCAAAGCCTGGGGGGCGAAAATCTAATATTATTATAATAATAATAATAATAATAATAATAATAATAATAATAATAATAATAATTTAAAGGACCATAAATAAAAACAAAAATTAAAAAAAAATATCAATAGTGAGAAACAATATACGTATGTTGTGTTGTCAAGGTAAGAGAAACAATTGAGACCCTGCAATTTTGTGTGTAAATGAAGCAGAAAGTCAGGTCAGCAACCTGGGACTTGGTCACAATTTATGTGATGCCATATGGCAGCAGGGTCTACCATTAGACAACACATTATGCTTCCAATATCTTCCCAGGTGGTAGTACCTCCCTGTTTAATAGCTCCCCATTAATTAAATACTTTTTATTGAAAGCCTCCGAGGTGATAAAATAAAGAAAAATAACTGGAGAATTCATTAAATACAATACGAATTAAAATAAATGATTCCACGTGTAAAATACTGCACTTTTTCAACAAATCTAGACTTTTTTGGTGTGTTAAATTAGCACTTCTCTGGTCACCCTGGTGAAGATGTACATTCCTTTACACTCATTTCGCCAGCCATGCACACGAGACCTTGAGGATGGGGCGTCCATCCTGAGGCTATTGCTAAATAAATCTATTGTTATCTTCAGTGACTAGCTAATCTGCACTTGTGTGACTGAGTGTAATTTTGGTTTGGCACGCGAGGCCAAGGACTGTCCCAGGGATCAAGTGTTGCTGGGTTGAGAATGTTTGTAAGGTATTGAGATGTTTGTGATAGACCGAACGTTTGGTGACTCCGCAAGGTGGAGGTCTGCCCCGAAGACTGAACAAATAATGGTGTACCAGCCTGATAATTAGCCTATTTGAAGTTTGTAGGGTAATCCACTTTGAAGACAACTGTGTGAGAGCTGAGGGTGTGCCAAGATTCAGCTGCTTAGTGTTGTAAGACCAAGAACTAAACATAGAACTAATTAAATATAATGACGTTAAATGTTAAATCTAAAGAACTTCATATTCAGAGAAAATTACTGGTTCAAAATCATAAGGGTGAAAGTTGTGAGGCAAAAGACCGTGTAAGACCATAAGAAAATAAAGAGTCTGCAATAGGCGGGTTGGCCTGTGCATGGCAGCTTCTGTCTAGAGTTACTACCACTCTCTATCATCCATGAATCTATCTAGCCTCCTTTTAAAACTTTTCAGCGTTCCCGCACTTACTACAGAGTTGCTAAACTTGTTCCACTCGTCCACCACCCTATTTGTGAACCAGTTCCTTCCTATCTCCCTCCTAAACATAAACTTATCCAACTTAAATCCGTTGCTACGAGTCCTATCCTGCTCGGATATTATAAGAACTTTATCTATATCTCCTTTATTGATTCCTTTCACCCACTTAAATACTTCCATCATATCTCCCCGCACTCTTCGTCTTTCTATGGAATGCACGTTTAGTTTCTTTAATCTATCTTGATATGGAAGGTTTCTAAGTCCCTGAATCATTTTCGTCATTCTTCGCTGCACCGACTCCAGGAAACTGCAGCGGACCTATTGTCCATTCTAAGCATCCCCGTTTACATCCAACCCCTACCACTCATAATCTGTCCAAGGTCAAGGATTATATCCTTCTAGGGGTAAGATAACGTTAAAGTCTTTTTAAGGTCAAGGGTTGTTGAGGTTAGAAACAAAGTAATGTTGAAGTTTGTACACAATAAAGACTAAACAAGAATTACGAAAAAAAACTCGAAAGATAATATGTAGTTTTGGATTCAATATGGTCAATGACTGTCAAGTTATGGTTAGGGAAAATTACCTTGTTAGAGACTACATAGGTCAAGAACTGTAACCGATGGTTGGGTCCTTGAGATGAAATACACTTAAGTGATCAAGTGTGAGGATGGTCGGTATTGCACCACTGTCTGTAACAACAGCAGGCCGAGACAAGCTGGCCAGGAGGGAATGCCAGTAACACACCCACCACTCTTCTAGGAAGCACACTGATTCTTCAACTGACGAGGCGGATTGACTCTTTACGGCACTCGTTATGTGCCTATTATCTCTTCTCCTAAAACGGCCATAAAATTACAAAAAAACCCACTATATTTCCTCTCATATCTGAGTTTCCCACATTAACGATAAATTATATATACCTGTACTGTATTGAGGCGAGGTCCATTATCAAAGTCCCTCCAAGGCCACGGAGCGAGGTTGGTGGAGTCTGGCCGGGCCGGGGGCGACGGGGTTGACTGGGTCCCAGTTGTGGAGCTGCCCGTCAGTGTCGCGTCTCCACTATGAGCGTCGAAACGCCCCTCGCTCTGCTCCTGCTGGCTCACACCGCCGTCCTCGTGACGGGAGAGGTAATACCAGCAGAGTTCCCTGCCCACAACTATGAAGAATCTCAGTCACAGAGTCATGACACGGCTTACATCATAGGAGAAGCTGTTGCCAGTGAATTTAATCGTTATGTTCCAGCCCTGAGTGACAACTTACGGGTGGAGTTGAACACTATGAGAAATGACCTCAGTCGTCATTTTGACTCGCTTAAGCATTACATGAACAATAAACTGGACAGAATGCAGAGAGATGCTCCAAGCAGCGGCAACAATGCACAGGAGGAAGAGGATAGTCTAGGGGAGGTGAGCGAAGGGCACACCAGCCCTTTGAGCCGCTCTAGTGGCGCCACCATCCGTCACAACCTGGCTATGGCAGAGCTGCGACGTCTAGGTGCTGACCTTACCAGAGCCCTGGACGAACAAGTGGGTAAATTGAGGGAGGAGTTGCACACTTCACTCGATCATCTTCGGCAACAAGTCCAGAACTCTACGGAGAGCCTAACGGACCGCCTTCAGGAAGAATTTAGCTCCAAGACAGATGAGAGCACCACTATGCTGAAGAAGGTGTTCTTCCTCACCCGCAACCAGATGGAACTGATCCAATCTCAGTTAGGAAACATCACCAGCGCCCTACACAGCGAAAACCACAAGGAACCTGAACCCAGCATCAACGTGCACACCACACTCCCTCTTACCACAGAGACACCCAGACCAACCACACCTACTACTACACCTACTACCACGCCTTCAACCACAACCGAGGTAAGTAATATAGGCTGAACAAAATTCTTTCAAATTTTGATAATTTGAACTAAACAGCAACTTACCCCATAAAACATTACAAACTGATAAATTTAACTTAAAATTAAAAGGCTTTGCTATTGGATTCCTGAGTGAAACTACTTTAAGGCTCGAATCCCAAATTCAGCTTCTCCGCGGTAAGGTTTAAAGGGATACTTCATATAAATTTTCACTCGAATCTATTGAAATTCACAAAAATGGCATCCAAAGCGATATTTTGTCAATTATCTTAGTTACAGAAATACTAAATTATGTTTAAAGGCTGATGTTAGGACTTATGCAAAGAATATCAATGCTGATCAAAATACAATACAGTGCCTCTCAAGAAACACACACTTTCCAAATTTGTTTCCGCCAATTTACGAAAATTGTCACAGGTTATTGTAAACATCTAAACATTACATTAAGGTGGCTGAAAAAAAATGTCCCGGGTATCAACTCTGTCCCTTTAAATGCTAAAATCCCATCAAATATCTGGATCTATGTAAAAGCTATGTTCTGCTTGGACTATCTGCACTAACTCTTTTACTACGGGGGCGCCACATTTAATTCCATTTGCTTAATGTCAAACGATTTTATTCAGCTCAGAGGTGACCCCGTACACAAGGAGTTAAGGTTTTGATCTTTGACCTTCAGCTCCGACCTCAACCTACTGGTGTTCTGCCCTTTGACTAGTTCAGTTAAACATTCATGCGACAAATCGAACGGGCCAGACCTGACCAATACTTCCAACTTCATCAATACGCCGGAAATAGCGAGAACAGGTCACAGCTCAGAGGTAAAATAAAACCTTAATCTTTGAAAAAAATTAAATAACATGACAATTAATGCAGATGGATTTAGATGTTTCGAGGGCCGAGAGAAAAAATAAACTAGATTTCACCAAGATAAAACTACCCAGTTTTATAATGTTTACATCTAGCGCTTTTATGAATACATTATCTTTAACAGCAGATGAACAGACCATAGTAAAACTGCACACGTTGCGGTTGTTAGTCAGGAAAAAAATTTTAAATTAGGTTTAAGATCACAAAATGCTTTAGTCTGAGAAAACATCTTAAATACTAGTATATTAATTGCACGCTAAAGCCACTGGTGAGTTGCGTTGAAATACAGTGATTATTATACAAATGCTATTACGGTTATCTATAGTTATTATTACTATTATTACCATTGTTTTTGTTGTACTACTATACTGTAGGATGCGGTCTACCGAGCTGTAGTGTAAATATCCCGGTAGACCAACGCCACCTCAGTAGGCCGCATGCTATAGTAGCACCGTTTTTATCGCGTATATTATTGTTAGTAATATCATTAATACTATGAATAATTTTGTTATTGTTATCATCACTCACAGGCGGAGGTGCTGCCCCGTGACTGTAGGGAGGCTCAGCTGGCAGGATCTACGAAGTCTGGTGTCACCAAGATTCGTCCATCACTTGAAATGGAACCCCAGGTCACTATCACCTTGCCTAACCTTCTTACTCTCATAGTAACTCCCGCCTTCCCTCCTCGTTCACTCTCACTGTTCCTCCTGCTCTCTTCACTATCCCTCTCTCTCTCCATTCTCTCGGCCGTTACTCTCCCATTCTCACTGTACCTCTCCCCACCGCTCTTGCTGTCCCTCTATTTTTTCTTTTATTTTTATTTTATTAAATTGGGGGATTTCGCTAATATTTCATCCTTCCCATCACGATTATTAATTAGCGAACTAACAATAGGTACATTTTGTGTGGAGTATTTTCAGTGACGGAGGTGTGGATGCTGGAGTTTATCTGTCTGATAGCTCTGACTGGTGGCTTTATAGGGAAGGGTGAGGTATACTGTATAAAGTGGTGGTGGAATGTGTTGACGGGTGTAGACTGTAGCTAACCTGAGTCATCCAGAAGTGAAGCATGAGTGTGCAATAATGAACTGTTTGACTAGTGCAAACACTATGCCGAGGTGTGTCACAAGCTCTGCCACATCTGACGAAGACGATGTTCATAATGTGAGAGGAAAGAAAGGAGATGAGGCAGACTGAGGACACTAAGTTGAAAGGGAGGAAAAAAAGAGCGGTGGAGGATGCGAGTATACTGTGGAGTATTGTGTAGGAAGGACTGCACGACACTTTACACGTGGATATTAATCTAAAAAAGTATTTAAAAATAACATCACAGAGTTAGTCAGGAAAAACTGCAATGAACGAGTATATTAAGAGTGACGATGACTATGAAATTTTGCGATATCCAAAACCATGAAAATAATAAATTACGTAGTATATACTGTATATACCGACACGATAAATTTAGAACAAAAATAAACCTTCCTGTTTCCGCCATAGTAAATTTTCATGCGCTGTAATTTTTGCAGAGGGTATGGTGTGACCAGGAAGTGGACGGTGGGGGCTGGACGGTGATGTTACGAAGGCAGCGTCAACCCACACAGCTCGATTTCAGACGTGAATGGGGAACCTACGCCAAGGGCTTCGGCAACCCTGACAAAGAATACTGGATTGGTAAGTGGCACCTTTACTCACTGCTGTGCACCAATTCAAAATATAAATCACCCAAATTAGAACTTATAACGCGTCTTCTGCTGTTAGGTAATCATTAATATCTCAAGTATGACACAGGGCAGTCATGCCTATGGGACCCTCTTTCACTTTTCATGATGCAGGTTTGGAGACGCTGTATCGACTGACGAAGGGCAACCCGTACAGCCTGCGTGTAGACATGACCTGGGAGGACGAGGAAGCCACATCCCTTTATGACTTCTTCAGGTGAGTTTTGGACATTGTAACAGCTATTAATCTAAACTTTATCGCTCAGAAATTTTCAGTATATTTAAATGGTTTAGTCAGATTGTTGGGAATTTAAGGTGTAACTAATGTACTCGACACGAGAACCATATTGACGAAAGAAATGTGAAACTAGTGATTCAGTCTATTCCTAATGTTTCCAAAAAAAAAATTGAATTACTTAAAAAATCATACAGCACTGATACAGTATTTCCAAAGTGTTTATTCACGGCCTCGCACTGTACACGCCGACATACTGAACAGCAGTATTGTATTTATTTGCTAGGATATAACCGTATCGAGAGAATTAAAAGCCTTCACGAGTCTACTGTCTGTCTCTTAACAACCATTCTTCTCAACATGTACAGAAGTAATCACCTATACGCAATGAAAAGAAAGATATTCTATATATTTTCACTAAATGATAGAAACTGTGTAAATCTTGTACTAGCCTTAGACTGTAGAAATGATTTTTAATATTAAGGTAATAAAGTGAAATGTGAAGTATCTTATATGGTTTTCTAAACGAAGTACACATACAAAAAAAAAGTTTTAAATACAGTAAGTACTTCTCATGCGTTGGGTTTCGCCTGTCTGGCTATACTGTGCCTGGTTATTTTTCTTCGTTAAAGTTTTGGTGGTGTTTGTGCCTATATACAGTACAGTAACTATTATAGTCCTCAATACTGTATTTTTACGTTAATTATTCATGGAAAGCACGTGTTATATAAAAAAGGTAATTTTTCATTTATCATCAGGACGCCATCACTACCAACAGAAAGAATAAAATATTTGCCGTCTTTGTGGTTCAGTGAGCATCTGGGAACAAATTATGATTACAAAATAATTACCGCATGGCGCTTGATTGCTGCTGAAATTGTTATGAGTGTTTCTAGCGCTTGTGCAACGTTTTACCCCATGTGTTCAGTTACCCTTATATCCATTTTATATTTCTGTCTACACTTTGAACTTTATTGTATCACGGCTTGTGGTCCGCACTCCGTGCAGCATAGATAAACGGCGCAGCATTTGTAGCCAAGCTAACATAGCCTCAACATCGATAACACTTGTGCTGTAATTATTATATCACGACTATATTATTAATTACAAAACAAATCAGTAATAAAATGGTAAATATAATTTCTTCGCTTCAAATGTTTGCTTATCAACTCCATCCAGTGATAATAACCACTTCTAACATCCCCACCTAACCTTCTTATGTCTAGTCTACTCTCAACTTGACACAGTACGGTACACTGTATCTATATTCCTAGAGGAGACAAATGGTCTTGATACTTGTCCCTGCACGTCCTACTCCGTTTATTATTTTTTTGTCAACAATAAACTTTTTCACAGCATAATAAAAAATACAGTACTGGCATTCACAATAAGATACACTGTACACTGACAGTAAAATAATATATATATATATATATATATATATATATATATATATATATATATATATATATATATATAAACAGGTTAATTCACAAAGATGTACATTAAATTGCAGGGTGATTTCCTGGGACAGTTCAGACACAGTCTATTGTATATATATTAACAAGATGTTTTAAATCCGAATAGTTTACTAGCTACAACAAATGAAATATGTTGAGGTAAGGATAGTGAGATTGGGGTGATACAGCCGTAGAATTTTATGTAATTTTATGTATATGTAGCTCTACACAATGTGGTACAGTTGCGTTATTATAGTAAAAATTTTCACAATTCCCTCTCTGCCTCTGTATCGCCTTGTGTCGGGTTATGTGCATAAAATTATACAAAGTCTACGGCTGTTTCACTCCAATATGACTAATGTTTGTTTATATATATATATATATATATATATATATATATATATATATATATATATATATATATATATATATATATATATATGCAAATAAATCACTGTAGGTGTGCGTGATCCAGGTATATGCTTGTGGTTATCAGCATATACGGTATATATATTGTGTATACTGTTTGGGGGCCATGTCATTTAATTAAGAGTTGGGGGCCCATTCCACCCCACTAGTACTGAGAGTTGGGGCCCATTCCACCCCACTAGTACTGATAGTTGGGGCCCATTCCACCCCACTAGTACTGATAGTTGGGGCCCATTCCACCCCACTAGCACGGACAGTTGGGGCCCATTCCACCCCACTAGCACTGGCAGTTAGGGCCGATTTTACTCCACTAGCACTGGCAGTTGGGGCCCATTCCACCCCACTAGCACTTGACAGTTGGGGCCCATTCCACCCCACTAGCACTTGACAGTTGGGGCCCATTCCACTCCACTAGCACTGGCAGTTGGGGCCCATTCCACCCCACTAGCACTCGACAGTTAGGGCCATTCCACCCCACTAGCACTGGCAATTGGGGCCCATTCCACCCCACTAGCACTTGACAGTTGGGGCCCATTCCACCCCACTAGCACTTGACAGTTGGGGCCCATTCCACCCCAATAGCACTTGACAGTTGGGGCCCATTCCACCCCACTAGCACTTGGGGCCCATTCCACCCCAATAGCACGTGACAGTTGGGGCCCATTCCACCCCACTAGCACTTGACAGTTGGGGCCATTCCACCCCACTATGCATTTGTCACCAGGTTTCTATTTTCTTTTGAAGAAACATTCATCTGATTATTTCCTGATATGTCAACTGTGCCATCCATGAAGATACCATTAGTTAATAGAGAAAAGAGACTGGTAATAACATCCCCGTCCCATCCCATTGTGCACGTGTGCCATAGCACATAGGCATAATGGCCAGTCCAACTCTGCTCAAATATAATACAGTAGCAGCAGTAATTGATACAACAAATGTGTCACAGAGATTCACAATCGAAGATCACTACGTAAGTGACTAAAAACTGTACATACACATATCAATATGCATTTTAACTTGTACAGTATTAAGAAAATACTAGAATATTGAGTCGATGTACTTAACATATTGAACCATGTAAAATGTGGCACATGTGATTAAAAAACCATGCAATATATAACTCAGCATTGACAACCCAGCCTCAAAATTACATAAATCCTACAGATCTCAACATACAGGTTCAGTTTAATCATGTGATGGATCATAATACACTACAGGTACAACTTTAGAAAATATACTCTCTACTCACACACTATAAGCAGTACATGCCAGATTACCGCCTTCTTTTCCCCAGTTACTGCAGCTCCTCATTGGTTGGTGTTCCCTGTGGTTTGGATGACATAATAGGGGTAATGAAATAACTTTACACAGTAATTGCAAAAAAACAAGATAAATTAGTTATCAAAATGGAAGTTCATATAGTGGTGAGTAGGAGGATAGAGCTATCAATTAAGCCACTGACTGGTTGATTTCTGTTGATTTGGTTATGTTCACAATGCACGCAAAAAAATTTTTCCTTTGAATCGTAATACAGTACGTACTTAAATTTATAACTTTTATATTTTCCAAACTTCATTATAAAGGAGCTTCATTGCCAGAGGATTCATTAACAGAGATAATCCTGTTCAGTTAGACCATTAATTTCTTACAACACTCGGCCTGGGTGAAGATAAATAGAGCTCTCAAGACGGAAGAAGGAAAATGGTGAATGTCACTACTGTACCTTTATGGGAAACACAAAAATCGCAAAGTGCCTAGTATGGGCACACGTCATATTTGCTTATTTACTGGACTGTACAACACAAATGCAGATAATCTGTCTTTAAGTTCTGAGGCATAACTTTAATATTTTTTTCTCCAGCACCTCTTAGAGTCTAATCATCAATTTGCATGTCATCTGGTTAAAGTTACAACAATTAAAAATCTATTTAAATAAAACTGTGACCTAGCATCCTACAAATACCAGAGAAATACCTCAATAGAAGTGCTATCAACATTTCTGAGGTTGAAAATATGATCAACATGCATTTGGAAAATCTTTTTCCACAAATTTGCAAAAGACAAGGATGTGTTTCATAACTAAGTTTGGGTGAAATCTATTATAATCTATTAGAATGTAGAAAAAAGTCATTTATGCCAATCAGTGTACTGAATGAGAATATGGCCCAGCATATAATATAATGAGTAAGTGTATGGCAGTGTAATCAGTACTGACACATAAATTATTGCACTGAGTGTCCTTCTTCTTGACAGTGTGGGCCCTGCCCGATTTGGTGTCCGGGGGTATGAGCTGAATGTAGGAGGGTACAATGAGTCGAGCACAGGGGGCGACGCGATGGAGTACCACAATGGCATGGACTTCAGCACCTACGACATGGATAATGACGGCGCCTCAGGTGGGTAATCATCAGCGAGTGAGTATTCTCAAGATGTACACATTCCTGTACATATCTTCCCTTTATAGGATAAGAGATTGTGCCTCTTATGGTAAAATATTGTTGACCCAAATTTTGTCTCGACCTCAACCGAGTCATTAAGCTACCTTCTTGCATCCCCAGTTCAATGGAAAATATAACACACGAACCATTGGGAATCTTTATCTGTACTGTACTGTCATATTGCAAAATTGGTGAATGCTTAGCCGAGTTTTATGCGACAAAACACATCATTAAAGGTCACTACTATTCAGTTTACGTCATGTTAACATTGTTTTTATGAAATTTTTGGAAATTGCAACATTTAGGAGTCAAATTATTATCATCTGATGCCAGCTGAATGGTTCACTGTCTAATTTTACTTGGTTATTTATCATCTCACGAGTACATGCATAAACCTGTACGTATATCCCCTTTTCATACTAATTTATATTCTTTAAAATATAGTTATTCTTTCTGTGAAAATTTAAATCAAACTATTTTACATACTTTTATAACTCTGGAGCACTTACGACCATGTTCTTAAACAACACCGAAGATAGGATTAAAAGAACAGGATTTTTTAAAAGTTTAATTTGATATCAATGTTAATGTCTGTCAACTTTGGTTATAGGTGGAAGCTGCTCAGAGTGGTCTGGAGGTGGTGGGTGGTGGTACAACTTTTGTTTCTATAGCAACCCCACTGGCCTGTACCCTCCCTCAGACATGCCAGAAAATACTCAAGTAGACCATCTGCTGGAGTGGCGCAAGTGGCAGGGATACTACACTTACCTCTCCACCCTCATTATGATGATCAGGCCCAACTGATTTGCTTCCCATACCTCCCATCTCATGCGTCACAGGTTCAAACCAACAGCACTTAGTGGTATATTATATAGTTTAAGGCTACATCAGTTGCAAGAATTTAGTGTAGAGGTGATCTGTGCAAGATTTTGGAGTTTGCTAACATTGTTACGAGTTAAAGGAACACTGGGCATATAAATTTTACCTTCTACAATTAGTTATGGGACTTTTATGCATCAGTGACATACATGATGAAATTATTCCAGTGAAAATATAGCATTTTCAGTTTAATATCTTGAGTGTCTGTACTTCATGTAATTTCTAAGAAATTATATAATTATCACTGGACCAGTTTTCTATAGTGATTAAATATATTTTGTGCCCTTAAATGGTGTTCTATACAGTTCTTATATTAAAATTTTCTCTTGCTCTGATATACTGTACCATTGTTTCATTATCCTTCTAAGCTCAAGGTTTATGAACCATGAGCAAAAGCTCGTTTACTGGTGGTGCAGGTGCGATAATGTGTTCGTGCACCCCGTGGTAACCCGTGTCTACAAATGGCAACGTCGCAGTACTGTAGTAGTAGAATCACTATTTATGAATGAATTGGTATTGGTTGACGGATGTGATTGATGGATAGGTTTCCTATAGGTCATATAGGTTGGCCGTTTGGTAACTCAGGTTACCACAAGGGGGAAAGGAACACATTTCCACAACTGTACAATGTCATCATGGAAAGTGGTTGAGGTCAGGAGCCAAAGGCAAATTACAGTACAATTTGGGAATTACAGTACTTTACTGAACACTGTTCAAGTCCCCTTCTTCTCCCCTTATACAGTGGTCCCTCGGTTAACGAACACAATCCATTCCAGTGGGTTGTTCGTTAACCGAAAAATTCGTTAACCGGCACCATTGTTTCAATGGGTTTTTGGGTAATTAGTTCCAGCTCACCGAAAATTGCCTAAATTCAACAAAAACGGTAGAAAAGTTCACTTACTTTGAGGTGTGTATGTAGAAGGCTCCTGGATGATGCTGATGATGTGCATTTGAAGTGGGAGGTGGAGGAGAAGGAAGAAGAGAAGGCATTGGGTGGAAGAGAAGTCACCCCATGGCACCATTTCACCCATAAAATTTGAGTTCTCTTGGTGTATTTCAAGAATATTTTCTTTAAATCAACACTGCACTGCATTATATATTGTCAATATGTAAAATATATTTCAAAATGACCAATAATTTGCTTGGAAACACAGGAAAAAAGCGTTTAGTTGAAGAGAGTCTCAAGCAAGATGTTACCTCCACTGAAAACAGAGAGACTAACGCCTGTCTGGTGTGTTAACAGGCTGGATGGCACGCCAGAAACTAGTTTCTTTACCTTCAATTATGTTCAATAATTGTTAAAATGACTAAAAAAGTTAATATTAAACTTTTAAAATTATTGAATAGTATAAACTTCTTGATATTTACTAAAATAGTAAGGAATTTAAGCCCTAGAACCGATTAATGTATTGGCGGACTAATACTAAAGCTGGTTGACCGGTCAGTGCAAGCGAAAACATGTTGAGGTCGGTTCGTAAGAAATTCGTTAACCAAATTTAAGAATCTTATGGGAGGCAGTTCGTTAGCCGAATTTAAGAATTTTATGGGAGGCAGTTCGTTAACTGAGGGACCACTGTATTTATAATTCTTATTACAACTTTTTTCCTCTTTTAGTTTAACTTATTGTGACTGTCTTTCCCATTTTCCTTCCTCCTTTCCTATCTTCCTGGGTAAATTTTCTTTTGTATATATCTCTTCATTCCTTCTTCCTCGTTTATTTTCTCTTTTAATCATTTATCTTCTGATTGTTTTCCTTTTCTAGTCTCTCTCATTTTCTACACTTAACTATAAAAATGTCCCTGGTGTAACTTGATGACAAAATTATGACGATTGCACACACAAAAGCTATTTTTTTCTCTAATATATCTTCTGGAAAGTCTCCAGGTTTATTATCGGGTTTACAAACAATATCTGCTCTTACCACAATGGAAGGAAACATCAGTGAAGCAGAAAAGAAAAATTATTTCTGTGAATAATAGTAGTATTGTACCTGGTAATTACTAGTAAATACAGTATTGACACTTATCAATATAAAACATAAGTGTGTTACACATTTGGGTACTTACGGTAATGAATGAGTACTTCATGTTACAGAGGGAGACCAAGCTTGTTTACATTGGCCATCAATCACAGGATGATTACAATTACAGTATTCCATCTTGCCAGGTTTTGTCTCATCTCATCGCACATATTTTATACTTATGTTCAGGTTTTTGATGGAAATGATCATAGGTTAACATTTTGTTATGTTTTCCTTTATATTTGCACATACAGTATTTACATTTAGTTTTGCAAAACTGTAGATGAAAAAGGAAAAAAGGAGGGGAGGGGAGTGGGGAACCTTTAGCCAATGATTGAGGGTTACACAGCTATAGCTTCATATTATATGCAGTAAAATGCTGATATAGTAACTAAGTTTTGTTTTATGTTACAACCACAATTCACTGTGAAATAAGCAAATGCTCCTGTGAGACACTGTCTGCTGATATTGTTACCTCAACAATCAATACTAAAAATTTTTTGTCTGGAATGTACTGATAAACACAACTTTTCTGTACAGGGTAATTACTGTACAGTATTTGAGTTGTGATAGGTACCATTTAGAGTACAGTAAGTCCGCGCTTAACGTTGTTTCAGCACTACGTCGCCAAACTTTAGAGACCAAAAATTCGCTTAACGTCCTGGTGATCAGATACTGTACTACGTCGTTTAAATCGTCACGGACTACTTTCTACGGTGCACCACCCTCTCTCATCTGGCCAAGCTATACCCTCCCACCCTCCTCCTCCGCTCCCGCCATACTCCTTCCCTCTTGCCATCTGCCTCCTCCGCCCCACTACCCACCACACACTCGCTCTACCACCGCGCATCATTGAGTACCAATACAAGCTTAGTAGTTGTATATGTATGCACTATTTTCTATAGAAATGGCAATGATTTTCTGTATACGTAATGTATTTCATGGGGCAAAGGGAGGCTCAGGAACGTAACTCCCATATTTTATCTATTTCTTATGGGGAAAGTTGATCCGCTTAACGTTGTTTCATATAACGTCGCGTTTTTAGGGACGTAACCCCGACATTAAGCGAGGACTTACTGTACTGTGCTGGTACAAAGCCTTTTTAAAAGACTTGACTTGTCTATACAGTCAACCATCTGTCACAGTTTTTCAATCTTATACTTTTGGTGTTTAAGACACATGGTGATTATAAGGGCATTGTGCCTTATATAACAGCAATATGGTTTGAAAATTACAAGTGTATGCATATCTTTATTGTACAGTAGTAGAAATCTTAGTAAAATTTATATTTTGCGAGATAGTTCAAAACGTAATCTCTTAAAATTATAGTTCCAATGGGGAATCAGTTTTGGGTTCTAAGCAACCATCTTATGAAATAGCCCTACAGTACTTGACCTGTTCATTAACTGGGGTTTCTGTAGGAAGAGATTACATTTCTACCACTTATCAGTTTACAGTACCAGTCATTCGAGCAATTGGTTTATTCTTTGTCACAACCTTCATTGTCCAGTGCTATTATTGTATAGAAAAAACCGAAGTACCCAGAGAAAGCCCGAGTTGATTGGTAGGATGCAGCCGTGAGAGGCACACACAATACCACTGTACCACCAAAACTCCAACACCAAAGTAAATATCCAATACAGTACTTAATCTTTAAAAGATGAAAGGTATGATTTAAATTCTACTATCTTCCGTAACATACACAAGACTTGATAATAATTCTGGATATTTTCATAAAAAAATGCTAGTTAATTTAAACAGTTGACCAAAAACACAAAGAGTTTAGCCTATTAGAACAGGTTGATACTTTAATTTTGTTATGTATATACCATACTGTACTGTATATGTGATTTATGACTACCGAGTTGGGTTGCTGTAAGCACTATCAATACACGGTTGTTGTTGGTGGAACATTCTGTTATGTCTGTCAACACATACATATGTTCTACCAGAACGTCTTCAGGACGATCTTAATACTGTACTACAAGATAGTATGTCAGATCTACAGAACTCAACTACTCATAACAGTTACATCCACACACCCAACGATGGTGAGCAGCAGTGGTGCTTCCCTCATCTCCAGTAAAATCCCAAATGAAGTGGACCAAGTGGACATGCATCCCAACACATTGGCACTTTCAGCTTGCTCTGGTCCACCTCTACGTCATGACTTTTCAACAGCATTCCCTGGTAAATGAGGTGCTTCATCAGAAAAAATATGTTATCCATGTTATGCCACTCTAAGTGAATGGTTTAGTTGAAGCACAAAAAAAAAATATCAATCAGAAATCTTGAAGACAATACTACATGTACTTGTTTACAATTGAACAAGAGGCTTCTTCAACAATCCCAGTTTGGTATTCATTCATGTTGAGGATACTATATACTGCACATATATCTTGAGGGAAATACGAACTATTACCATTATAAAATTGACCAACAATAAAAGGACTTTTTGTTTGAACATTTTAGTAGCATTCATTCACATAACATAAAGTGAATAGTCAGAACTAGATACAGTGTACTAAACAATCACATTTAATAAAATCAACAGGAAGTGCAATATTTAGTCATTTTTGCAAGAAAAAATACTTTATTATCATAGTCCGATGTAGCGATAAAATATTAGCTTGAGCCATAATTAACTGCATGGATATGCATTCAACTTTGTGCACTGCTGTCAGCCCTTCAAGTGTCAAATAAACCAATCTATATTGTGCAACATTAGTTGTACCACTATCACCATCCACCTCCAGTCAACTTCCTTACAATTATACAAAACCCATTTAATAGGCCTTAATAAATCTATATTCTCTAACCCATTCAGTGGTGAGTCCTTCATGTTTTAGCATTTTTATCAAATGGAGAGCTCGTACTGTATACACAAAAAATATATTTCCAGCCCTCCCCTATCTTGCCACAGGTTACAACAGTGATGGGCAACCTAGGCCAGTGAGGTAGCCGCATGAGTGGCCGGCCCTCCATCATCTCGTTAGGTTGCATAAGTAGCCCTATTTCATCTCAGTGGGCCACATGAGTGGCCCTCTATCATCTCAGTAGGTTGCACAAGTAGCCCCATTTCATCTTAGTGGGCCACATGAATGGTCCTACTTCATCTCAGTGGGACACAAGATTGAAATCTGGCATGTGCACTAAGTATAACCCTGAGAATAGCCATAAATACATTTAACACAGGCAGAATGGTTTATAATGAGTTATAGAAAATGTTTATCTATCAATAAAGTGCCATCATAAATCAAAATAATAAGAGCAAAAGAAACAAGTACAGTAATGGTACAGGTACAGTCTCGTTCAAGATTCTTCGAACACTGCTGGAGACAGCTAGCAACTCAAGGCCATTTGTTTACTATAATATGTAGTAAAAATTATGAATACAGTACAGTACATGTAAAAGTGATTGGTGATTGGTTACTTAGTTCCCCGTTGCTTAATTTAATGGTTGGGCTTTGTTGCTTCGTATATTATATTATATTACGTACTATAGTAAACAAATGGCCTCGAGTTGCCAGCTGTCTCCAGCAGTGTTTGAAGAATCTTGAACGAGACTGTACATTCAATACTCCATATTATGCGATTCCTGAAAACAAAATTGGGGAGGTGAGGACAATGCACAATTTATATTTACGATTACCTTACAATAATGTACAAAATACTCCTACAACCACTGGCAGTAGAACACTGAATTCATTATGAAGTACTGTCATATAAAAAAATAAATATGCTTACTTTATGATCAAATCAGCACCGCTTCTTGTACGATTCTTTCATATGTGTGGATGATGGTCAAACAATATGTCTTGTGAGCCACACTCAAAAGCCTGACAGGCCACAAGTTGCTCACCATTAGTTTACAAACTTTGCTATGATGTCAGATAGCCTGTGGTCATGGTGAGTACGTACAGTTATCCCTCGTTTAACGATGGGGTTGCGTTCCTGCCAAACCTAACTTAAAGTGAAATTATCGCTAAATGAAGGATAACAGAAAGGCACGGAGGGCAAACAACAGGTTTAAATGGCAGGGCTGTAAACGAGTCTTATGAATGGGTAGTAATTAACAACAAACTTCTATATAAATAATGTGGTTCAGAGTTGAAAAATTTAGTGAGCAAAAGATGAGTCTTATTAAAAAAAAAAAATCCAATTGAATTCATCAAAAATTAACAAATATTACTATGACAAATAATAAAATTCATACACAGCTTATCATATCATAAAATACAATAGCACATATTTTAATAAAAAAAAATTCCTTCCACACCCAAACTTTCCTCTGGGCGATGCAACACTATTCAACCCACGATGTCACATTGAAGGCGGGAGTCAGAGAGCATGGCTGGGCTCCCGACACAGTTACAGATTTCTTATTTCAATGTTTTATATTATATTTTTGTTATTGCAAAGCCAGTTTAGAGTACTGTAATGATTTTTCCACAACTTTTATAGTTTCCTTACATGTAACAATGGCAACATGCCATCTCGCAGGCCATCTCATCCTTAGTTTTTTCCCTTTCCAGTGAGTCAAGTTATCGCTAAACCAAATTCTGATCTAAAGTTAAATGAGAAAGGGTGTCAAAACTTTTTTAGTGTTAAACCAAATTAATGTTAAGTGAAAGACCGCTCGACCAGGGATACCCGTAGCTACTCTGTTTACACTTTTTTGTGGATTCTTTACCTGTAAATATCTAAGCTTACCAAACAGAGGCTTGATCAGCTGCCAGGGTCAGACAGAAATACTGGTTACCGGTGAATGGGTTAAAACTTGAGCAAAGTTTAATATCCAAATTTTAAATAATTTTTGTGATATGAGCAGTAACAAAAAACTGAGGAGACAAACAAATAAAGAGAAATCTTATGGTCTCCCTCTGGTTTTTAATGAAAAGGGACTAATGATAGATCATTATTCTAAAGCAGCTATCATGAACTGACTGATTGAATCTTGCTGAAGGGGTAATAATGTAATGAAATGCCTCTAAAATGAAGAAAATAAATAAATCACCATATCCTACTAAAACCTTTTCTACCTTGCATGTGACCATACTGCAGTAACATACAGTACTACAATACAATGTTTGTGATGTCTTGATGATGTACTAGGAAGGGGGATTTGAAGTACGGTATGTAGAAGAGATTTTCTATAATACGAGCAAATATTGACAATAATCACAAGAATTTTGTTAATATGAAGAGTGAGGTGATGGTATATCTACTTATGTTCCAAGTGTTCATGATTATTAAATTGCAATTATGCACAATCCTAAATACTGTATTGCTATAAAGAAATAATTATGTTAGTCTATTTACAGAGGATTTCTAACAGCTGATGAGTCCAAAATCCATCATAATATTAACAAATCAAAAGCAAATTGGTTTTACATCATATGTAGAGGTCAAAACACCAAACAATGATTATTAAGATGGGCTGCAATAATTAAAAAACGAGATATAAAGCATCAAACTCAGTAGAATTCAACATTAGGGTGACAGTCATGATTAGTTAATACTGTACTGGGTAATAAATTATTAACAAAATATTAAATCTCGCACTTAAATGTCTTAAGTGCAAATTGTGTCTTTCTAAAAATATCTTAACCCCTTCACTAAAGGACCCCACTTTCAATATTTTATTTGGCTAATGACAGACAATTTTATTCGGCATGGAGAGATGCCTCATACTCAAGGGGTTGAGAGTGTCCTTGTCAAAGAATCTCTTAATCTCCTAATCTTGATACAATGATCATCACAATATTAAGCGTGATTATAATTACAATAAGGAAAGGAATTAAATAATAAATTTCTGGAAAATGAGGCACTGAAAAACTGAATGTGTAAGCTGAAAGTGTGTTGAGAAGCAAGGGCTTTTGGGTGATGTGTAAACTGAGTTGAGTACTGTTGCCTTGAGGTTGTTCTACAGTGAATTGCTAACTTATGCTCTCTGGAGAAGTGCGAACTTCAAGAATATGCTGAAGAGTATGAGGCAAGAGACCCCACTGTTCACGGAGATTTGCTTCATGCTTACACACAGCCTCTATGGCCAATCTGAAACAATATGGGACTTTCATCAGTCTATTTCTCTCTTTACTACATCTTTCTCATCTTAAAAGTATGCAAACTTGTACTACCTATGTTTTGTATGACTACTCACAGTATTTTTTGAAAACTCAACATCTCAATATTTAAAGAATCCCAACTGTAGTAACTTAAGCTACCAAGATAAAAAAGGGTAGATGTCTCCTGTCTGCTCTATACAAAATACAGTCCAGCAAGTGGTACAAAAGATGTGGAATTGATTTCACTTGTCTGAAAATTGGGCTTATTAAGTAAAGCAAAAATTAATGCAGAAATTATGCAAGTTCCAAACTGCCAACCTGAGTTTCCAATGTTTACTCTTGATGGGTAAATGTGAAATGCCTGCCCTAAAGTAAAAGAAGAAGAATGAGCTTGGAAAGAATGGTCATTTGCAACAAAACACTCCAGATGAAACCAAATCTTTCAGTGATTACATGTACCTTTCTGTTTTCTGACCTTTCAAGCTTTCTTTCTTCTATTGAGTCACATATATTTGCTTGTTAAAGCAGTCTTCATTCTTTTGATAATTCAAGAGGCAGTATATGTGTGTGAGGAAAGTTGTGCATATGGCCACCCCATTAGATGGAAGAGGGTGTCAGAAATATAAGGAGGTAAACTCACCGTTGTAAGGAAGGTGGACTGAATCTCAGCACTAATAATCCCTCAGCATGATCCTGAAAAAGTTAATAAACTTGATTTCTATGAGTATTTTCTGTGTCACATATGACTGCAAAGCAAAAGCATTAGTATAGTTCCTTCTACTAACCCTGACTTGATTTTGAAACTTTACTACAAACACTTACACACACACGACCGAATGTGCACAGTTAATTCTTGGTAACATTTTCTTCACCTACATCTGTACCGTATATCACACTTCCCTTCTGTACTTCTATAATACGGATTATGATCACCACCAAGCTCTTCTGACAAGAGCCTATGTACAGTACATGCATAATGTTTTGCTTCAAGCTAAGGATTTAGCAACCTTCTCACCAATTCAAATTTGCTTTCTGACATGAATTTGGTAATTGTCTTAAAGGTAAGTAGTCTTTGACTACCGAGTTTCACTTTTTCAACACCCAACTTAACCAACCATCATGCCTAACACTCAGTTTCTGCTGCGAGCAGACTGAGAAGTGGATTATGTTGTGTCACTATTACAGTTTAGCCAATCTTTATATGTACAATATTCACTGTAAACGACAGCTTGTTTATGTCACCAGTTTTAGTTATACTTGATGTACATATAAACACAAATTTAAACTTGGCTGTTAGTTGACATGGTTTATACTGTTGCCAACCACAGTTGAAATTTCAAATTCCATATAATTCTAGTGTCACTGTTGACAGCAAAGGTAACTGGGAGTTTGCTTATATGTATTTCCTAGTGGTCATGTCTCCTCTAACATTGCAATAATGTGGAAACTAGGACAGAACATAGACTCTGCCTGAGGGAAGCACAGTTGTAATGATCTGATAAATTGTTGAGTGTGCATAACTTTAGTTTGCAAGAGATCACTTTCCTATTTCTCATGCGGTTCTTTCATTATAAAGTAGCCAGCTATTAAATTAGTTCCCTATAAATGAGCTTTAAACAGACCTCTTTGGGAAGCCTTCAAGATATATTTTGGGGCAGATGTTTCAAGGATCTTTTGAGATCCTTCTTTCTTTGAAGACATTTGAAATGCTTTTATCCATCCAAGTGATTAAGAACTGTTCTCTCCTTTGCACATTTTTCTGTTTCACTGTCTGCTATGCGCAGTAGTGCATTATACAGGGGTCCCCAGGTTATGAACGGGGTCCGTTCCTGAGGAAGTTCGTAAGTCGGATTTATACGTAAGTTGGAACACATGCTATGTGCATACCGTACAGAGAAAACATTGTTTAAGATCCCACTATATCACAGCCTAAGTCCTTATATACATCTAAAATCACTTAATTTTAGACAAAAGAAAAAGAATGACAAAATACAGTAAATGAAAGTAAAAAAATAAGTCATCAGGTAAATAAAATACAGTAAATTGCAAGTTTAACTGTATTCGTATTGGTGGGTGTTCGTAAGTTGGGACATCCTGTATATTTTGCTCAAGTCTAAGTCTAATAAAAGTTAGTGCATGCATAAAACAAATACAGGCTTCTCAACTCCCCAATATTCAGATAAAGAAAATTAAGGTCAGAGGAAGAGGAAATGAAATTTGGGCAAGTTACAGTTGAGTGATATCAAGTCAGAGTAGTTAGTGCAATGCAGCATCTGTAGTGATATTAACTCAGATATTTCAAAAAATACTAAACATGCTTAACCCTCAGGCCCCGGGTGATGTTCCAGAACGTCCGACTAGCGCGCCCCAGGTCACTTTCCAAAACGTCCGACTAGCGCACCCCAGGTGACGTTCCAGAACGTCCACCTATTTTCCCACCATTTTTTATTTAATTTTTTTTAAATTATTTTTGGAAAAATTGATTTTTTTTCACAATTTAACCCTGCAGGGGGGGGGGGGGGGGTACTGCCAGCAGCACTCTAACCCGGGGCTTAAGGGTTAACTTGAATCTACTCATAGGTCACACTGTTAGGTCACACTATCATCTGTTTCCTATTGTCCTTCATTATACTATATCTTACAAGGCTGTAAGATATATGAAGTCAAAATCTATGAAGTTGACAGAACTCAACAGCAAAGCCTTTGTCAAGTCTATATCGGGCCAATGTCCATAACCCCCAACTAGTCGTTTTATCAAGCCTGTGGAATTAATATAAACATATAAAGTTAATTTATACACCTTTTCTTGCCGAGGTGGTATGCTGTTAAGTTTGAGGGCAATTGGGGCATTTGCTGCCACATGACCTTCTTTTCCTTTGTAATGGTAACTGTAAGTCCTCATAGAGAACCTCTTCTCTAAAACAGTCTTAAATCAACATGGAACCGAATGTTAGGACAGAATGTTCCAGCTAATCGAGCTGGGTTTTGAAATGTCCTCAAGAATCATAAATGTAAAAATTCTGCAAATTTGATTAACAAATATCAACACCAAACTAACTTCTTCCTCTCTCTTTCTCTCTAGGTAAAATCTGAAGAAAAAAATAATTGCTGTACAGCATTTGGATCCAGGAGGAGGAGGAACAATACTCTGCCTACCCTATCCACACAAATTTCACTCCTAAACTCAGTTGTATCTATAGGTTCTTCCACACATACAGTGTGAGGAGGGTGGAGGGCTGGAGAGCTGTCTCAAAATGTTACCTCCAAGAGCACTTGGCTGCATACTGAATGTTTCTGCAGCAACCCAATACATGAATAATAACAGAGAGAGATGATTATACGACTAAATAACGAAGTTATTTTTTTGCAGAGTATACATAATGAACACAACATCTGTTCAGGATGAAGGGTAGCCATGAATGAACAGGATGTTTCTGTGATATCACATACTCTCTCAACATTCCTCTCTATTGTCCATGAGAAATAGTGTTTTCTTCCAAATATCCTTTTTCTAGTACTATAGCTGCAATGGGGGAGCTTTACTAATCATTTAGGTTAGTCCAAGCCAAAAAAGGTATATGTCTCCTGGGTCCTTAGTCAAATTGCTTCTTAAAACTAATATTAATGCCATTCACCCTTTGGTCAGTATAACAAAATTTCATTCACCCCTGACTTAGCTTCCTTATAATTTAGAAATTTCCTATTTTCCTTTTCTTGTACATACTGTGCAGAATTCAAGCTTTGCTTTATCCAGTAATCTAAGGCTGACCATATAAGCATTGCATCCTTAGAATAGATAGATATATTGGCTATTATATGGAAAAGCTGGGATGGGAAGGGAAGGGAAGGGAAGGGAAGGGAAGGGAAGGGTTGGGTTGGGTTGGGTTGGGTTGGGTTGGGTTGGGTTGGGTTGGTTTGGGTTGAGTTGGGTTAGGTCGAGTTGGGTTTGGTTGAGTTAGGTCTTAATCCCACATTTTCCCTCTGCATCGAAGCCCTGCCCACCTTCAGGAGGGAATAAAAATTGTTGGGGGTAGGAAGGGTCAATTTGGATAAAACTCAAAAACTGTACATTTCCCCAAATTTTAACTATTACCACTGTGTTTAGGACGAAAACCTACAGGGGAAAACATATAATCTTATTCGTAAAATCATTTCCCAGGTTTTTCTCCATAATTCCTGATATATTTACCAACAAAGTGCAAATTTTCACGGAAATTTCACTGTAACATTGCATAACCCCATGAACATTCTATGGCCTTCCTGTCAAAGTGCATTATTCTCTACAACTATTAACCTCACTGAGATATTATCCTTCCTAGTTATTAAACCTTAGGATGAAGAACTAAGCATCATTTATGCCATATCTTCAAAGTTTAAAAGCAGAATGCAAGCACTTACCAACAGGAGGCAATTGGCAAGTTGGAACATCTGATCAATTGTGTAAACAAATCAATTTTCTCTTACAGTATAAAGCAAGCCCATTTTCTGTCATATTATAAGCATAAACTTCCTTGTTTATAATTTTGTGACAGTGGCTGGCACTTAATTGGAAGCTCTTTAGTCACACAAATCATGATAATTCAATCAAGATTAATCCATTCACCCCTCTAGTTTTATTCACCCTAGTGCAGGGCAGTTTCCACAGACGAGGTCAGATATTCTTTTTAATCGCTTGATGATAAGACATGTTTACCATACAACACTATATGGATGGAGGTAAAATATCAACTCTTCATACCTCTCAGGTGGCAGCTTTCTTCCCTAAATTAAATAAGCTTGAGTTGTGGACCATACTGACAATAAATATTTACAGTGTACTATAGCATTTTAAAGGGTTAGAGAAGCAAGTTGGTGACACACACACACACATACAAATGATCTTTGGCTTATATCAAGAGTGAGAATATTTACAATTAGTATCACCATAGTGATGAAGTATGGCTGAGTGAGTCCAGAAAGAATGTAGAGTTCCCCAAGAGGTATAACTGCTGCAGCATGCCAGCATCTGGGTTCACCATGGTCATAAGCTAGGGGTACCTCTTGCCAATCTACACTATTAAGTGCTTCAAGAGGTCCATCAACATCTACCTCCAGCAACCAGCAATCATCTGTGTAGCCATAGGTAATGCTTAATGTTAAACAGAGTTGTAAAAAGTATCGGACTTTGTTACAAGTAAAAGTATCCAAAATTACATATGTTTGTTTGCAAATCTTTCTAATGAGATTAATCAATAAATGATTCTCAAAATTTGGCTGCCCAATTCGGATCTTTTAGTCCTAAATATAAGACCAATGTGACCTATCCTTTAACACTATTGCCCTGACTGTCCCACTGTCAGGGATCTCCTACCACAGGACGATTCACCTAGGTGTTCTTTTTTTTTTTAAAGGATTAGCCCACCTGGACACAGGTTAATGACCCACATCAGGGTCTGAGGGCGAAAATATAATTATAATAATAATAATAATAATAATAATAATAATAATAAAAATAATAATAATACAGTGGTCCCTCCGTTAAAGAGCACAATTCGTTCCAGAAGGTTGCTCGTTAACCAAAAAATTTGTGAACCGAAACCATTGTTTCAATGGGTTTTTGGGTAATTGGTTCCAGCTCACAGAAAATTACAAACAAACTAAAAATAAATGCGGTAAAGTACACTTACTTTGAGGTGTGCATGTAGAAGGCTCCTGGTTGATGATGATGGGAATTAGAAGTGGGGGTGGAGGAGAAAGGAGAAGAGAAGGCAGTGGGGATGGAAGAGAAGTCACCCCATGCCGCCATTTCACCCATAAAATTTTAGTTCACTTGGTGTAATTCAAGATTATTTTCTTTAAATCAACACTGCACTGTGCTTTATATTATCAATATGTAAAATATATTTCAAAATGACCAATAATTTGACTGGAAACGCAGAAAAAAGCATTTACGTTGAAGTCTCAACTGGTAAACAAACTGATGCCAAGCTTGGTGTGTTGAGTGGCTGTTTGGCACGGAAAAAACTAGTTTCCTGTACTTTATGTTCAATAATTGTTAAAATGACTAAAAAATTTAATATAAAACTTTTAAAATTATTGAATAGTACAACCTTCTTGATATTTATTAAAATGGTAAGGAATTTAAGCCCTAAAACCGATTACTGTATTGGCGGACTAATACTACAGCTGGTGGGCAGCCAAATGCAGGCGAAAACATGTTGGGGAAAAATCCGTAAGGAATTCGTGCACCAAGGGTTTGCTCGTTAACCGAAGTGAAGAATCTTATGGAAGGTAATTTGTTAACCGAAATTTCGTTAACCGAGGTGCTCGTTAACCGAGGGATCACTGTAATAATAATAATAATAATAATAAATAAACACAACACGAAAAAAAAAAGATCAATAGTGAGAAACAATATATGTACCTGTATGTTGTGTTGTCAAAGTAAGAGGTAAAAGAAACAATTGAGACCCTGCAATTGTGTGTAAATGAGGCAGAAAGTCAGATCAGCAACCTGGGATTTGATCACAATTTTTGTGATGCCATATGGCAGCAGGGTCTACCATTAGACAACACATTATGCTTCCAATATATTCCCAGGCGGTACCTCCCTGTTTGGTAGCTGCCTACTATCATAATAATTTAGATTTAATTTTTCTATGCTACCCACGCTTTGGTGGGTGCTAACTCCCACTGCCCTTAAATCATATCAATATTGTCTCCATATCACAAGTCATAGCGCATCCTGCGAGACACAAGTACCAATGTACTTGGGTGCTAATAAATTAATTAAATAATAGATAATAAGCTCAGCATGACTAAACAGATGCTCACAAGGCAGCAGAAGCAGGTAGTGGGGTGTTAAGCTTGAGAGATAAGTCACATAATGTCGAGAAAGACCTCAGTAGCTCCATTCCATCCCATGGGCACGCCAAGTAGCTATCAAGCCCTCTCAGTTAAGGAGTTTCATCCGAATTTATGGATGATTGTTGCCTCCATAGTGACAGAGTCTGACTAAGACTAACCATGAACAATACTTCTAATTGGATTGTGGCTGTGGTGGGGTCACTTTTCGATTCTAATTGACGAGTGGCTGAATTTGTCGCAACAGGTAACATCTGACGGGTGCTGGGAGGGGGGGGGCATTGGTACATAGCTATTTAAGCAGGCTTTATATCAAAGACAGAATTATATAAAGCATTGTAGAATCACAACCTCTTTGAAATTCATTTTAGGTACAGGTACTGTATTTGCAAAGAGCAACTGATGTCTAACAGGAAGACCAAGCCCCAGAAGGAAAGGTGGGGGGAAAGAGAGGGGATTCGATGGGGGGAGGGGGATAAGAGAGTAGGCTAGGTGAGGTGGGTGGTCAAGGTGCTAATGCACACAAGAAGATCAAAGGGAATGTCCGCTGTCATGGCCACTGCCACCTGACCTGACCTGATGTCACCTCACCTCACGAGACATGTAGGTATGTGACCGCGTGGTTACCCACACCCACAGCTCCACCCACACCATACCCTCCCTCCATCCATACCATACCCACCACCCACGATACTCTTTTACTCTGGTTAATAATTAATTAATTCATTAATTAAAAAATACATTATTCATTTACAGGTAACGAGTAACGATTTTTGTTCTTTCAATTGTATTCGAGTAAAAGTATTAGAAAACCATACTTAAGTAAAAGTACCAAAAATTTGAGTACTTTTTAAAAAGTAAATACCAAAAAATATTACTTGAGCACAGTACTCCAGTAAATTTACTTAGTTACTTTACAACTCTGATGTTAAGGTACAGTATCTTTAAGTCTGAGTTTCTTTAGAAAATTAATTAATTTCAGGGAAAGTCCACTGAACTGTTTCAAGTGAGATAAATATCCTAAAAAAAAATGAAGAACTGATTCTGAAATCCCATTTTACGGTCGAGACTGTAACTATACAACTCACATTTTCCCCACTATGTTTAGGTGTTAGAAACTCTAGAGAACCTTTGACATTAGAGGCTGGTACAAATCCATTAATAAGTAATACCTCCTCATTGTGATCATATCTCTTAAAAAGTGGCATGAGAAGCAAACATTACCACTTAATGAATGAAGGAGGCTACATGAGTTTGATATTACACTTGTGTATGTGCACATCATCTACAATACAAGCTGTAGTACCAATTCTGAAATTCAAGGTGTCAATATTTTCAATTAAAGTAAGGAGGAAGAGTACCTAAGTTGCCCGATTCTAATTTCTCCCATCATTTTTCATTTGTTAAAAAAATGCAGCCTAACGTCCTACAGTATATCGGAGATGTAAAGGTACTAAGTCTAAGAGATGTAAACAGAGAAACCAGATATAAGATAACAACGATGTTATAGAGAAATCAAACTGTGAGAAAGATTTAGGAGTACCGGGTAATGATAAGTAGGAATCTTAAACCAAATCAACAATGTGTATTTGCTCAAAACAAGGCTAACAAAGTACTTGGGTTCAAAAAAAGAAGCGTTAGTTACAAGACTAGCGAGGTTATCCTAAAACTATTTCTTGCGCTTGTGAGATTTCACTTGGATTACGCAGTTCAGTTCTGGTCACCGTACTACAGAATGGATATAGAATCCCTTGAAAGAATTCAGAGGAGAATGACAAGACTAATCCCGGGCATTAGGAGCATGGAGTATAGAGACAGGTTAAAGCATCTTAATTTGCATTCCCTCGAGAGATGTAGAGTGAGGGATGATATGATCAAGATGTATAAATGGAAGTCAGGGCTAAACAAAGGTGATATAACAAAGGTACTCAAACTATCCAACCTGGAGCAAACTCATAGCAATGGTTTTAAATTAGACAAATTTAGATTTAGGCGCGAGATAGGTAAACACTGGTTTGGAAATAAAGTAGTGGATGAGTGGAACAAGTTACCAAACATCATCATTAACTTGAACACGCTGGATAGCTTCAAACATAGGTCGGATGGATATATGAGCAATAGGGGTTGGGTGTAAACGGGACTGCCCAGTATGGGCCACTAGGCCCGTTGCAGTTTCCTCCATTTTTTTGTTCTATGTTAGCTAGATAAAAAAAGGAAAAAAAAAGGAAAATGCAAGATTCACTTTGTGTACGGTACCACCTCTGAGCTGAATAAAATCATCTGGTTTAAGCTAAATTAAATACTAAAAGTGGTGTCCCCATAGTGAAGGGGTTAGTGGAGATAGTCAACTAACCCCTTGTGTACGGTGTCCTCTCTGAGCTGAATAAAATAATTTGACTTTGGCCAAACAAAATATTAAAAGCGGTGCCTGTAGTGAAGAGGTTTAAGGCGTAGCCCAAAGCCAGGTAGCTCTTGTAATACTAGGTAACCTACTAAGGGTTCTTCAACACATTTCCAACATGAATACAGGCAAACCCCGTTATTCATAGCCTCGGTATTCGTAACCCCGTTTATCCGCAATCAATTAATTGTTACCGGTACCCATTTCCACTATTTGCAATGGTTGCCCCGTTTATTCGCAAATTCTTACGACCAAAAATTTTGAATCGCACGCCTCAACCATAGAGGAGGAGAGCGTGTACGTATTCCTCCTCCATACGTTCCCGCTCGCCTCAGTCTCACACGTGCTGGCGTGTGTTTTGTGTGACCTCACAATGCCTGAGCGACCAGCTACTAAAACTCCCAGCAATGTTGCTCAGAGATCAGGTGTAGCAGTTACGTTGGCATGAAATTGGATATCGTAAAAAGACATGAACACGGAGAAGGAAAGTCGGTGATTGGGCATGTGCACGGCTTGGCTCCCTCTGTGGTGCATTCTAAAGTTAAAAGCGCCGACGAGATCAAGAAGATGGCCGGGACTGCAACACCACTGGCTGCTACGAAGGTGACGAGGTTCCGTGATGCTGAGATGGAGAGTATGAAACGGATATTGAGTACATGGATTGACGACCAGACCCAGCACCTTAAAACACAGTGAGGAGAGTGAGGTGGCTGACGACCCCAGCCTCCTCTCACCCCAGTAAACCTTCACCCTCTCCCCTAGTGCCAACTTCAGCAAGCAAACGACACAGTACATCAGAGGTAAATTAACAGTCTACGTTTAAAACTTACCTCACACACCTACGCACATAAACATTCAAACACTCACACACGTAAAGTATACTGTACTTGTAAACATACTGTATATGCCTAATAAACTCAAAGTGTTTGTCATTGATGTTTATTTGATATTATGCCCTTGTTACTCCATTTATTTTATGTTCTAAATGTATTGAGTAAAACAAGCGTTAAAATCAGACGGCCGTGACCACCAGTATTCCCCCCTATTTACATTATTTCTTATGGTAGAAATTGCTCCACTATTCACAATTTCGATATTCGCAACGAGTTTCATGCCCGTAACCTTTGCGATAAGTGAGGCAGCCCTGTACATCACCAGCATCAAAGTTTTATGGCCATTTTCCTTGTTTGCATGGGTGAGCTCAATTACCTGATGGTAGCTCTCAATAATCCTGTGCAATGTCTTGCAGCCTCTCTCAACAGCTTCTTCACTCAAACATTGGTTCTTAAAGTCTCTCCTTTTGTCATTCTTAGCCTACTCCTAGATCTCATCCCCTCTACATCAGGACTCCTGCATCTCTTGACCCAAATGGTCTCATCCATTCTCTCCACTTGTCCAACCATCTCCTGCCTACCTCATGCAAGACAATTCACTCAATACCTTGGCACACTCTTAGCTTTCAACAAGGATTCCTATCTTTCAGTGTCACATTGCACATCCATCTCACCATTCTCATTTCAGCTCACTCAAGCCAGTATACTCGTATGTCATCCCCTTTAACTAACCATGTTTCACTGCTATACAGCATCACTCTTATCAAGCCAGTGGCATAAATCTTTCCTTTCACATGGAGGGAAGGCCATCTTGCTGTCAACAGAAATAAATTTCTCCTTTTTGTAACATTACTAATACAGAGGACTGTGAATTCTACCTATAATTCTTCAAGTACTGTACTATAAAAGTGATACAAAATACACTTATAAGTAGCTTCTTTCAGAAGATATAGTTTGAAAGGAGAAAATTGCTTACTTGAAGTAATGGATGGAAACTAAATGGATTGAAGCTAATATTTCCCATATATGTTATTCACTTCACAAATATTCACTTGAAATGGTTTTCAAGGAACCTAACCCATTTCTTTACTATATTGAATGATACTTTTATTACTGATTAATGGATAAATACCAGCCATTATTGTTAAAGGCTTATCTGTGTTTCTAATCAGCAGTGGGTAATACAGAAGTCAGCAGTCAATCAATGGAGAGCATTTGGTCATAAAATCTCTATCAACATAATTCAAATTTCATGTAGATCCACAATAAAAACGTGGATAAGATAAATCTTGATAAAATCACACGGGAAAAGGGAACAAAGGAGCACCTTAGCTTTCAGTTGCCTCTGAAGATGTCTTGAATAAAGATGAAAGCTGAGGTGCTGCGTTGTTTCCCTTTTCCCGTGGGATTTTATCAATATTTCAAATTATAATACTTATCCATTTTTTCTTCCAAATTTCTGAATGCCTTGAAAAAGACAAAATACTGTACCAGTACTGTACAGTACCAAGAAACCGACACTAAAAGAATTTTCTGGTAACAAATTTCTTGTATTAATCAAAAGGTTCAATTTATGACCTTAATGGTACTGCTCTTTTCCATAACTATAAATGAGTGTCATGCATTTAGTAAAAGCACCATTCTATTGTTAGTACAAAGTTGAAGCTCCAAGGACTGAGAAGGAAAAGTCTGGAAAAATGATTAGTACTGTAGTATCTTACATCTCATTTTCTTGATATAATGTAGGACAAGAATAGGACATACCTTTGGCTGTGAATAATCCAAAAGGTTATTCTTAATTCCACCATAAAAGGTCACTTCTCCTGGGTATGCCACTGCTGAAGTGTGCCAGAGTACAGGCCCGGCATGCTCATTGGGTGACTTCTGCCATTTTCCATTTGTAACATCTAGCACCCAGATGTCCTCTGCACCAGAAATTGTACCAAGATCTAATAAGCTCTCAACAATGTTTAAATTTAGTTCAGTATCTTTTTATATAAGGATAAAACTTAGGTCAATGAGGAAGAACAAGTATTGTATGAGGGAAAGAGAGAGAGAGAGAAGACAAGAAGAAAGGAAGAGAGGAAAGATGATAAAGATGAAAGGAAGACAAAGAAGAAAGAAGAGAGAAATGAGAAAAGAAGAGAGAAGAGGAGAGGCTAAAATGCATCTCAGCTTTTAATCCATTTGCTCAGAGTGGATGATATGGTCACCAAACACAGGATCAGAGGGGGTGGGTGAAGGAGGGGATGTGCATGAAGTAGGGGATGTGCATGAAGTAGGGGGTGTGTATGAGGTAGGAGTGAGTGAGGGTGGGTGTGAAGGAGGGGGATGTAAAGTAGGGGTGGGTTGAGGTATGTGTGTGAGGGAGGGTGTGAAGGAGTGGGGGGGGGGGGGTGTGTGTGTGTGTGTGTGTGTGTGTGTGAATGCGCACTCCCATCACTCAGCTGGCAACCCACTGCCCGGCATAGGGTGGTCAGTCTCATATCAAAAAGTAAAATGATCATGTTTGTTGTTGTCAACATGAGTGCCACCAAGCTATGGTCTACAGTTGGGATCATGTAACTCAACCATTATCGGTCAGTATCGGTGTCGTTACAGCATTTATCATTGGTGGGTTGTTTTTTTACCTTACAGTGAGAGGACATCACTAATGTTCACATTGTACTCTGTTTGGATGACTGTGGAGTGATATTTGCTTTTTTTCTGTGACTGTAAAGTGATTTGGCCAGACAATGACCATCATTTATATGAATTGTTTACTTCATAGATAGGAGGGGGGGTGGTGTTAATACAGTTTAAAAAAAAAAAAAAAAAAAAAAAAAAAATGACTAGCCCTCACAAATTATGAGATTTTAAGAAATATGAGGGCCACCTTCTCCCGAGGGAAAACAAACAAAATAACGGTACTTTTCCATTATCTGCCCCAATCAAAATTTTAACGTCTCTAAGTAAAGTACCAGATTTAGGTGCTTAATCCAGGGTTATCAGACATAATGGCTCAAACATTGTCTTTGCAGTGTACCCTTAACTACACGATGCCATTTAATCATAAACAGTGTGTTAATGGTGGTGCAGTGAAGAAACCATAAACAGTAATAACATTAGCTGAGAAAGTAGTGATTTTGGATACATGAGGGTAAACCTCTAGCATCCCTCACTTCCTATTACTGTACAGTGTAATTGAGATGATCATATGTACTATTGGTACCAGTATGGAGATTTGTGCTTGTGTAAAGGCTTCCTCGTAATGAAAAGATTGATTAGTGATCAAATCAACAATAAAGGCTCTGTCGGGAAAAAGCACGTAATGTACTGTACAGTAACTCATACAGTAAAAACTTGTGATCACCACTGAAGGCTCAGCACCATTCTTCATTGGTAAGTACAACCTTCTGTATGGTAGTATAGTTTTATTACAGTTGATGTAAATATACACATCAATAGTTGGTCATTTAATTAATATTTATGTACGGTACATGTACACACATGCAGTAAAATACATATTCACTCCGAAGGTTAGGTAGATGTAGAAACAAGAACAGAGCATTATTAAAGCTCACTTTGATTCTTTTAAATTACTGAAGGGTGCCTGGTACAGTGCAATATAGAGAACAATATTATCATAAGAAGTAGCATCACACAAGCACTACACAGGTGAGAATAGAGCATAAATTCTTCTTTTGTAATTAGTAAAAATAACTGGCCTACAGTTCCACATCTAAAAGTAACTGATACTATATGATTTTCCAGTTAAAGGCCTACAGAAAGAACAATGAATTAGTACTGTATGACGAACAATTTTATTTTATTTTATTGTATTACATATAGCAGGTGTGATGTCTATTCCCATTCTGTATTATACAATTTCATGAGAAAAACAAGGAATATATTGTTGTATCACTATAAGAATACAGGAACATGCAATTCATATGTCATTTTAGTTGTAATGAAAGTACAGTAGTCATAGAAAAGAGCAGATGATAGTATGACATAAAATAAATTAAATGAAACAGTATGATGTGTTTCATAAGCTCATACTTACTGTAGTTACAAATAAATGGAGCAATTCATGAAATCGGATAATAAATATATATATATATATATATATATATATATATATATATATATATATATATATTTATATTTATATATATATATATATATATATACAGTATATACTGGACTTGGAGACCCATATATCACTGTTCCTAAGTTTGTGGGGTTAAAAACCAGAAATCCCTTCAATGTTAGTGATAGGGAGTAATCCAGGATTTGGTGCATTTTCCAAATATAACCAGAACTCTTACAAAACATTATAGAAATAGATGCTGCCATTTAAAGCAGAAGACTCTGAGTCATAACATCACATTAACAGTACAAACCTTACCCATCATTTGTCATTTATAGCCTATGATACCAGTACCAATACTAACTCAATGCAAGCCAACTTTATAACATACTCTTAGAAAAGAGAGGGCAGCTAAGTCCCCCAATTGTCTTCAGTTACAGTTATCAGCTTTGAATACAGTACTTGAAACACCATGAATACATTATCCTCACATGTGCTATGAAATGAGCTGCATATGCCACCAGCCTTGCAGTTGGTCACACACTGTATATAACAGTACCTAAAGCTCACAACATTCCAAATTGTAGGCCTTAGCACAAAGCAGAAAAAAAGGTGATATATTTCAAGTACCCATATATTGTACTCTCATCCCCCTCCCAATGTGACACTCATGATCTGTGGCCACTCACACTAACCACAGGCTTTAGGGGGGAGGGGAAGTGGCTGAAGCCAGTCATAGTGGGGAGGATCATAGGAGGCCACTAACCTGCACTTGTGAGGAAAAGTTACCTTTGATAAATATCTTTTCAGCTCCTCAATGGTGTTTATTTTTGGAGAATTGTATCACTTCCTCACATTTGCTAGAATGATTCACTAGATTGTAAAACAGCAAACCAGTAACTTGGCATTCTTTTTGTTGTCTCTGCCTAAAAATTATTTGAAGTTCGCAGAGAACTTAAAGTAACAAATTTCCCCTTATCTATCCCAAAACAAAAACAAATGACTACAAAAGTCCTCATATCCTTTCAAAAACCCATTATCCCTATTTTCTTATTCCCTTTTTGGACCTAGCCATTTATGAATGGCCCAGATATCTGATCTATCCTTACCAGACAGGTTACGTTACTGTAAAACTGGATCCACTGTATCACAAGTTCACAACATGAGTCAAGTTCCATACATGTATACAGTATTGAATTGCTGGTGAATATTTGAATTGGGTAATTAACCACAGCAACTCTTGTAATATGAAGGCAATAAATGTCTTACCTTGGCTCAATGTAAACCCAATCTTCTAAAATATACCAAAAAAATTAAGTTATTGGCACTTATATACTCCTAGTGGGCACCTGGAGTTGCCGAGACAAAAGCAACTGCACCCAGAGAGAAGGTGGCTTGGTATGAGTTACAAGTTGGTTCTGTCATCACAGGTTATAATGAATAACTGACAGACAAGGTGTGCACTGCTGATACATCATGAATTGTCTACTCATCTAATTTAAATGGTAACATATATTTCCAAAAGCCCTATTATACAGTTCTGATTATATTTATAAGGTGTATTGTACTTAGATTTGAAAAGTCCCCATCCGATAATCTCAAAGGGTTTCTAGAGGTTTAACCACAGAAGACATGGTAACAGCAATACAGGAGTCAACCAGTCCAGTTTTTATTGTTGTAAAACCTCTGATAACAGGTACAGTATATGATTTGATATTAATTTAGAGCAGCAGAATTTTTAAGAGGATAATTAAAAAAATTTCAACATAAACTTACTTAAAACTTGTTGTGTTGTATTGAAACCACCATAAATAACAGCCTTATTTCTTGATACAAAATTAAATGTGTGCCAGGATCGACCCTCGGGAGTTTCTTGAATTGCACTCTCCGTCAAACTGGAAAATAATAAAACAATATAGTGTATATCAGAACCTTGCATATTGGAGAACCTCATGATTACATTATTTGAAAAATATTCACTAATTAAATATGACCCCAAAAAATATAAAATATAAATAAGAAAACATGCAAAACTCGCCCTGGAGAGTACACAACATGGGTGAACTCACTTTTCATAATATAATTGTAGGATTAATAAAGGATCTGGCTTGAGGTAAATGAAAGAAAATTTTGGTTCCCTGGGGAGGGAGTTAGTTGTCTGGCATGAAACTTCAGGAATGTTCCCTGACATGAAAAGTGAAAGTGGGTCTCATAAAGAAGACAGCCCATTAAGGACAGTGTGGATAAAGCACACTGTATACTAAGCCTTCAGTTCACAAGGAGGCAGCATGGCTGAGATTGCAATTGATGGCATTCACTTTCCCAAGTTGTAAAATTAGGTACCCTTTACAGCTGGGTTAACTGGGAGTACCCGGGTACCAAACCACCGACCCATGGAACAGGAGGTGAGCTCTGTATCCACTCAACCAGGGCACTCCTTTCACTGTCATAAACTCTCACAAATGATCCTACCTTGTAAGTCACCAATCTACAAGTATCTGTTCTCAATAAGCTTCTATATTCTCAGTGGTTGAACATCTTGGATTCCTTTAGGCACGGATTTGAAAGCTGGTTATCAGATACCTGGTTATTTCACAAGATCAATAAGGTCATTTTCATTGTGTCTTGTCCTAATTCCCAAGCTTGATCTACCCCTCTGCACCACTGAAACTTGTCCCATGGCCACTTGCCCTACATAATAACAATAATGATGATTACTGTATAATAAAATTAATGGTTTACTGAAAATAAGACAGCCAAAAGTTGAAAATATACAAAAGATATACAGTACATATATCTATCTATCTATATTGTGTGTGTGTGTGTGTGTACTGGTATACATGATACTCCTGTGCCTTGCTTGCCTCCACAAAGAGTAATGTCTAAATTTGCTTCTATTCTGTTGTTGTTTTCTTTTGAAGCCTATCAGATATCTACTGTCATGGTCTACATAATTCTTCTTACAGTATTTTGTTTCAGCAAGGTCAGGGAAAAGACTTTGGAGCAGAGATTTAAAAAAGCACATATATCTTCATATACGTAGATACAAAATGACTACTAATGTTGGTGAAATTTTGCAAATCGGTTGTATGTAAGCCAGGAAACTACTACAGTATTTTGATATAGAGCAAATTGGTGAAAATATTAAGTCCCAAGTAAGGGTCAAATCTGTATGGTAGATGTAAGAGTGTACAGTAACTTACTTGCCACTCCATCTCATACTGTTAAGATCCAAGCAATGTAAATCATTCATTCTAACATCTTTAAAACGTCCGCCAAAAATATACACTTTGTCTCCTGTGACATCTGCTGTGTGTGCTGCTCGAGGTGATGGTTTTGGTCCATGTGTTTCTGGCCACACCCACATATTAGTTTCTGAAAGTAGACATGATCATGAGATGGAAGTTACATAACCTCTATTATTAAGCAAAAGGTTTATGATGATTTCCCATAACACCTGATTATCTTAGAGAAAAATTAATATACATATGTGAAAAAATAATACACAACACAAGAACTACCTTTACACTTATGGTGTCATACAATATGAAACAACAAACGAAATATTCTGAACAAAGGTCTTTGATCATGTGTCCTATTGGTAGTCTTCATTACACCATAAAGTAGAGGGGAAAAGTGAATACTGTATGTCAGTAACTGACATTTCTCTGTATGCCTAGGGGTATTTGCATAAAAACATAAATATAGTACTGTACAGTACTAAACTGTAATTCCATTTTGACTGTCACTCATGTAATAAAACAACAAACATTGTTATAACAATGATAAATTAGGGAACTAATGGGCAGATGTTTTTTGGTGGGTAGAGTGCTGTATTTATAGCTCATAATATCGGTTAGATATACCAGGGGTATAGTAAAAAAAATTTTTTACTCAGTTACATCCACACAATCCTGCATATGGAAAGTGTAAAAATATATTAAATAAATAATTACCATATGGTATAAAGTTTTACGTATCTACAGGCCTCCACCATAAAGCTGTGTGGCGAGTGTGTGTGGAGATCGGAGGGTCCATGGCACAGTACTGTTGCTAGGAATGCTGCTGCATCGCTAGGAGAGCACCAGGGGCGACTGCGATGCAGTTTGAACGCTAACTTCTATAATTTGTGCTCCCTTTATGCTCTTATTAATGCTTTTATATGCTTATGTTATTGATATGCCTACAATTTTAAGTTTTAATGTTACAGTGTAGAGTTATAGCTACTTTTAGGGGTGAATCTAGTGATCTGAACAGTCATCACAGCTAATTACAGAGGGTTTACGATATAATATTGCCTGGTGCTCCAAATTCCGGAAAAATACCTATCTGGCAAATGCCAGGTCCCAAGCATTCTGGATAAATGGTTCCATACCTGTACAGTATAGTAATTGTACAGTACTATATACAATATGTGTACTACCCTATATGTGTGTTCAATGATTACCTATGGGAGGGTCACTTTCCAGTTTACTGGTAATTCAGGTTACAGATAGCCTACAGGAACAGAACGTATCTGTGACCCGGGAGTGTTTGTAGTCATAAGTCTTGTGTCTTCTCTTCTTTCACATTAATTGTATTCAAAGTCTTGTAATCACATAAGCAAATGAAGCCTTGAATTTACTCTATAAAATTATTTTCAATCAAATTTCAATAAAATGTGATGTGCTATGAAAAAATGGTTTTCATTTTACTAATGAGGATAGTTGATTTAGTGAATCTGACATTAAATGGTGCATGTATATTTTTAAAACTTAAAATTTGTTACACAGTGTTATTGACAAAGGAGTAAGACAGTAAATTTTATCTAACACGAAAATTATGAGTTTAAGAAAAAATTTCATGGTGTCTCCCCAAATTAATCTGACCTGTTTGCTGTATACAGTATTGTATTTGATTGTAAAAAGGAGCAAAACATCACAGGGTTTCAGTCAAATAATAACTTACCTATGTCGTAATATACCAGTTGGTCTGTCCAGCCACTAGGAAATACATCGTCAGCCACGAACTTAACAGTGATACCAGGCATTTTATACATTTCTTTGTATGGACCAAAACCTCCAAATATGTAGAACCTGGAAATAAGAGTAACAATGTACAGTAAATATTATTCTAATTTCTGATAAGAATGTGATATTTGGCATTCTCTTTATTTCAAAATTACCTGTACATACAGTAGTAGTTGAGGTACAGGGTATTTTTATATTTTCACTTCAGTACAATAAAATTTAAATACAGGTACCAAATTATCCTTAACTATCAAATTGTGAATATCAATTATGAACATGAAAGTTAGATAAATGAAGCTGATACTGTGTATGTTTGATTTCAATTACCTATTTTTGTTAACCCAGCAAGCAGCCTTGTCACATGGAAAAGGTGGAATACCATCAGGAAAGAGCAGTTCCCAAGTCAGTGATGGTAGGTGTAGTCGCCACAGTGAATTGGAACTATTTTCATACTTATCTGAAGTATTGCTTGTCCAACCTACCAAAAAAAAATTTAGATATTTCTTTATTCATTCAGTTCATACTCAGTGCTGTGTACAATTTAAAGCAAACTGTTCATGCATCTTTTTAGATAGTTTAATGCAGGCAAATCACCTCACATAATTAATTGAACACACCTCTCAGCAATATTACTTTATCACTCTGTTCTTTTCTCTCTCCTCTTCATTCAGTGCTCACAAAAAAAAATACTGTAGTCTTTCACAAGATCATATCACTTCAAAACAGCGTACACTACATTAAAAGACAATCTTTACTTAATTCTATTTATCCATTCTTATTCTAAAATTATTTATCAATTAGTTTTCAAAACCATTTTCCCTTCCAAGAGAACCCCCTTCACATTATTTTTATTAATTTTTTTTGAGGGGGTGCAGGCCCCAGTTATGTACAGTACTGAGGTATATGCCAAAACCTGAGGTTAGCTACCACCGTCTTCAGCTGATTTACTGAAATCGCACTATCGTTGTCTTAAGACAATTGACATTTGGCACCATGAGTATCAAGCTGGGCACCAAAAATAATACAATGAATGCAAAGTCGATGAATGGTAGACACTGCAGAGTGAGACACAAGGCTAGAGAAGCCTCAAAACAAATTGATGTCATCATTTTGCAATGATTTAAAAATATTTACACCTCAACAACCTCCTCCCCCCTCATCCTGTCAATGGCCCCTCCCCCACACCTATGATGACACAGCCTGGCTCGCCACCTATGAAAGGGCTGCACCACCACAACCTTGTCGTTTGTCACAAACACCACCTCTTGTATCACAACAACAACCAGGGCTCAGTAGTTGCCAGTTACTACACTGTATCCACCTCATTTCAAAGATTCATAACTCACCACCCATTGTGAGTACAGTACAAACTTATTATTCAGTTTTTATGGCTTCTAAGTTTAATATCTTCAATTTCATTATAAAAAACCTTTAATTTGCTTTTTTTCTGTGTCTTACCCTTGATTTCCCTAATGGCACAGTTATTGGGTTAACTTAGACTCAAGAGGGCTGGAATAAAATGTAAATTAATCTCCTGTAACAATTGATAACTACAGTAGCCAATTTTTGTAATAATACACAATAACCCCTAAATCTGCTGTACAGGGTATTTCCTATTTACTGTCCCTAATGTACTTTTATTAATATGGGTTTTGGAACTTAGCTCTTTGCACAAGCAGTCAAGGGTGAGCTGGACATATGCTCCACTCTCTGTGGCTCTCAGCTGGGAACTGACATATGACTAGTGTGTTAGTCCTGGATTTAAAATGGTGGAGGTAAGCCTTGGCATATACAGTACAGAATGAGCCTCAAGTCCACCATATACTGTATAGGTACGCAGAATCTACGAACCATAAACAATCACAGAATGGAAACATAACTTTTCTACATTATCGAACATTACACAATTTTCCTATATTTTCCAAACATTTATTTAATACTTCAGAGTCAAGTTTTCATATAATCATCCTAGAATCAATCCTTGCCATTCATCAAAAACATGAACACTCAACAGATTATCCTTTAATTTTGATGAAATTTACAGATAAATTCAACTTTGAAACACAACATGATGGACAATACCTCCAAAGAGATACATGTGTTGGTGGTGAACAGCAGCACAAGATCCCGAAAGCTGCATTGGAATGCGCCCATTGCTCATTCTGCGAGTCCTGAAGATATATGGACAATTTGATATATTCATATATATTTGTGTTGGTTTGTCTGTGTATATATACAGTACACTATATACTACAGTATAATACTGTATATGAAAACATAAATGATTGATTGATAGATATATTCATATACGGTACAGGCAGTTCCCTGGTCAAGAACGTCCGACTTACGAACATCCATTGATACAAACAAGGTTAAACTTTAAATTTACAGTACAGAGAACCCTTGAAGATCTGGACCCAACAAATCCGTATTTCGGAAGATTCAGACACAAAATTTGGGGGTTCTGGGCTAAAAAGCCTCCCTAAAAAGCATTCCCAAAACGGAGCAAAGAACATTTTAAGTCCACGGGCGGTGGTTGACTGGTTGGTCACGCTGGACACAGGTGCCCGAGGAGGTGAACAACATAAACAGTTGTTAATTGTTGTTTGTGGGAATATTATTTAATTCTCTCTAGTAATGATACAATGTTTTTTATTATGTTATCGTAGGTAAATGAATGGTTTGTATAATTTGTTTATCACTGTGCCCATCACTGTTTTCAAATTAAACTTACAAGATATGTATTTCTCCCTTACCTATTTTGATCAAACACCTGGCAACAGGTGCGAGTAAGGGGAGTGAGTGAGTCGAGTGACCGCTAGTTGAGCGTCGTTTGCTGTTGTAACACTCCTCCCTCCCTGCCATACTTCACTGGATTTAATGTTATTATTAGTGTTTACTGATATAATAGTGTTTTAAAGTGATTAATCATGACATTTTAGCCAGGCTAGACTGGTCGCTATAACCACCAGGCTACTGGGTCAAGCTGTGAGGTGTTATGGTTTTTTCAACTCGCATTTCCAGGTAGATACAGGTATACGTAACTTTCTTCATATATTTTTACTCAGTTACATGCCCACACCATAAATACCTAGTGAAAAAAAGTAAAAGAAATAATTGTCCTAAGGGCAAACACGTAACGGGAGGAGAGCGCAGAGTGAAGCGGGTGGCGAGCATTACAAGGGAATTGGCGTCCCAGCTGGTCTTCATTACTATGATGAACCAAGGAGTACAGTACATATATGCAAATGGCGACTATGTTAAGCTGTCATTTGGCTTTTATTTACTGTATTGGCAATACAGTATTTTTTTAAACTTATTTATTAGTATTATCTTTATTTATTCCTCACATTTACTGGTACTGTATACATTATTTAAAAAAAACTAAGCCTACAGGAGGAAAATACACACAAAAATTTCTTCCTAAATACTCCCTGCTAAAATGGGGGTGCGTTTCACAAGCCAAAAAATGCGATATGTATTTTAGGTGTTTTTTATATCATTATTTGTCGTTTTTATACATTTTTTACATTCACCGGAAGTCGGACAATCAGCTTTTTTGAACAGGTGGTCACCCCTTTTAGTCCGGATCTTCGAGGGTTCACTGTATTTTATTTACCTGGACTTATTTTTCAACTTCTTTTAACGTATTTTGTCATTCTATTTCTTCTTTTCTCTTTAATTAAATGATTTTAGATGTATATAAAGCATGTGTTTCAACTTACGTATGTACATTTTCGACTTAAGAACGTCCCCAGGAAAGGAACTAACTCATAACCTGGGGATTGCCTGTACTGCATTCAGTTACTGTACAGTAGTGCATTTAATTGGTCTCCTTACATGAGAAAATAGATTGTCATGCTAGGTTTCATTGAAAAGATGGTGCCCTGGGTAGTATGCCCAATAATCCCACCAGACCACCCAATCCTAGTCCCCATATGGTGGGCAGACATTTCGTCACTGAACAACTTGTCATTGGTCTACTGAATATCAAGTTATATTTATTAAATTTAGAAAATAATGTCTCTATTTAAGAGGCAATGAAGCCTTGCTTAGGTTAGGTTAAGTTACTTAAAGGTTTATACAAAACAGGTGACATAATGGCCTAAAAACCCCCACATGCACACATGATTAGTTAAAACGGCATTGGATATTCACAGCTTTAACAATTACAGTTACCTCAAAGCTGTAAAAATTAATATCTAAATTCAAAGTACAGTACTTATGCATAATGTACATTTATAATAAAATAACATACAATATCTTTGGTCACCAAGGTTAAACCTATTCACTACAGGTGAAATGACCCTCCATTAGGTTAATACCTGTACAGTACTGTAAATTGACAACACTCATTAGTGCTCAGTGTGCCTGAGTTAGCCCATTAGGATTCATTCCAATCACATTCAGTGTGCATGGAATCCAATGATAAACTTGGTAAACCTGTTTGATATAAGAAACCATTGTCTTGGGTTAATCAATTGATTAGAGAACCCATTTGTTACAGGTAAGAAGGTTTGCAATTAGTATAACAGTGTCAAAAACGATCATTTACAGAACAGAAGTGTATCTGCAGTACAGTACAAGTTAAATATATAAAATAGAAAATAATTTCCTATCACATTTTCATAACCATATTGCAGATTGTCCTTTAACTGTGAAAACTGAACACAATCTATGCACAAAGCATCTTGTAATACTGTATACCAAGTATTTACTACAGGAAGAAATATGATGCTGCTCTTAAAAAAATGAAGCAAGGAAGTTTACATACCATGTTTTGAGCATAGGATCATACATGAAAACATCTATGGCACGGTGGTATAAGCACTTGCTTGGTGTCATAAGGGTATAAGGTTCCGAGTGAGGCAGCTCCTGAAAGATGAAAGATCAAAAAAATAAGCAAATCAGTTGAGGTGTCGTTTTTGTTCTAAAGATTTAATATTAGTGAACATGCCTTGTATAGTACAGTACAGGGGGTCCCCAACTTACAAACACCAGGGCAATACAAACGGGGTTAAACTTGAAATTTATAGTTCTGTATTTTATTTGCCTGATGACTTATTTTTTACTTTCATTTACTGTATTTTGTCATTTTATTTCTTCTTTAGTCTGAAATTCAGTGATTTTAGATGAATATAAGGACTTCGGCTACGATATAGTGGGATTTCAAACATTGTTCTGTAAGTATGGTATGCACATAGCATGTGTTCCAACTTACGTACAAATCCGACTTTAGAACGTCTTCAGGAACGGAACCCGTTTGTAACCTGGGAACCCCCAGTATATTTGAATGTTTGGTGGTAAAATCGTAAATTCATCTTAAATGCCTGGAGCACCCATGAGTGTAGCAAATACTGTACAGTACAGTTCCAGGGAAAGCAGAAAGCAAGTATACTATGAACTTACAAAAAATAGCATTGATTGAGGCTCTAAAAACACCATGATCTTGTCGACAGCAACCTCTCAAGAAGATTGTGAGGTTAAATGATTTATGAAGACAAATTTAAAAAAAAAATTAACCATATCAATTCATGTTGAACCAAAAAGTGGTAATACTGTACTGTATTGGAGAAGATGGTTAGCACCTGAAGGAGTCTATAGAAATATTTATATTTCCACATGTGTTCTTTGGATGATAGTAAGTAGCCATAAAAACGATCAGCTACTTTTTCATTTAATTAATTTTTTTTTTAATTCTCGTTTCCTTCTATCTACTATACTGTAATGGGCAGGGCATGAAAGCCGAGGGAAATTATGGTGTAAAAAGGCAGAAAAAAATTATCAAATGGCAGTACAGTAATTTCATGTCTCTGTGTTTGGATGCAAGGAAATAATTTTTTTACTATAAATACTTCGCTGAAAATACTCTCGTGGCACTGCGTGCTGTCGTCTACTCTTAAACTAATAAATTTTGAACTTGATTGGTACCTGATATTAAAGTAAGTTCTTTCTGCTTATTATGTCACCCCTCCCCTCCCTCGGGTTACGAAGTTAGGTAAGGTTAGGCAGGCTAGGTTGGTTAGGTCAGGTTTTGTTAGGTTCTGTGCACTGTCGTTTCCATTTTCGTGTTTAGTATTACCACCTTTGCCCAAAAAATAATCTAAGATTATTAGCAGTATGTTAGTTTATGTTGATTCAAGCTGTCAACTGTCATTAATGGTTTCGTCCCAGAGTATAACTGACAGAGGAATGATGACAAGATCATGATGCTTTAAAGTACATTTTCATTAACAGTGCTTTTGTAGGTTCAATTTTTATTCTTTCCTCCCTGCTGAACTTATGTTTTATTAATAAAACAAACATACAAAAACTAACTGCAATAAATCATAGGAATTAAGTGCCAATTCCTCTAATAACTTTTATCTTTATCTCTAACTGCAGAAGGAACGGAGTGACCTAACCTGACCTAAGCTAAGCCGAGTCTAGTATGGGATGACAACACTATTGCAAGCAAATCAAATGTTTTTTTTTTTGTTTTTTTTAACGTCTGCTTCTTGATTTTGCATTAGGATGTAACCTAATGGTGAATGAATCTATAAAAAAAAAAAGTTAAAATCACATTATGTTCAATATCACTCAAGGCTATAAAGGCAAAATATAGAAAGCTCTACGAAAAGAATACTGACATCCACCACTTTGTAATACCTGTTATGATTAATCTAGTTCTACCTAGGTAAGTGTACATAGTCACTAAGTATAGACCCAAGAGTTATATTAGACTTACCATATATCCACCCCAAACGAATAAGCGATTGTCAAAGGCCACCATAACATGTCCAGCTCTCCGATGAATATATTGATATTCAATTGGTTCTTGCCGTGACATTGAAGATATTTCACTTTTTGCAGGTTTAATAAATTTGTGTGGACAGATGATAGATATATATCAACAACTCTCCAGAACATAAGTACGTCCAGTGCCATCTGTTGATTGAGAAAAAAATTAAAAACACAGAAAACTGCTTCTTCGTGCACGCTCATGATGGGTAACTAAACAAATTATAGTCCTACCAATGTTTACCCACAAATTTGTTTTCTTCGCATTATTATAACTTAAGCTTCTTCCATGATTGATAAGCCCCATTAAATGAAATAGATAAGTGCTTAGAGGACCTCAAGCTCAGAAAAATATCGTTGCAACTACAGAAAGTAGTTTTTGGTGGAGTTTAAGTGATGATATAAATTTCCATCACTTTCCGAAGGATAAGGAACTGAGAAGATGGATTCACTTGTGCAAGATGAAAGACTTTATAAATGCTGAAAATGCCTTAATGTGTGCAGCGCCTAATTTTGAGGCCAGTGTATTTGAGAATTTGAAATATAAACTGCTTGGACTACCATTATCAAGAACTCTTGTAGGGATTAAGAATGGAGCAATACCAACATTACATTTGCCGTGTTCAAAGGGTAAGCCTAAATAATTTCAGCTACAACGTTAAAATAGGAATATTTTAACACAATGTAGCCTATCGCGTGTTCGTAATTAAACGTACCCCAGAACAATTTAGAATAGCTTTTATATATTTCAAAGAAGCAAAAAATACTGTACACAGTTTCCTTTGAAGGAGTGTCAGTTTTATTTTCTTCGTACACAAGTTTTTAAACGACTGTTATCATTAGATAAGAACTGTAGTTGAATGCTGAAGGGAGGTATAAGCTGCAGCGCGGAAAAGCAAAAAATACTGTATGTTTTCATTTGCTTATTTTCACAGCAATTGGTTAATGCTTATCAATGGGAGTGGAGGTAGCAAAACCTCTCGTCTTCTAATACAAACTCTCACATTGTATTATAGTTGTTTACCGCCATGACCTTGTAGGCTGCATGTGAACATTTAATTATATAATTAATTAGACTAAGCTAGAGAATACAGGGTACATGTATTCACAAGACCAGTGGTTTTCAAACTTGTTTTTTGTATGAGGGCACACAAAATAATAGGTTATGTTTATGCGACACACTTCTTTTGGTTAATTATAGGACTAACCCGCCGGGGCTGCAGAGCGCTGATGCGGCCATATCATCTCACGTCCGGAAAATGCCTCAAATTTCATCATATCATACATAGTAAGTTCATTCTGTTTAACAGTGGCGTGTATTCATAAGAAGCAAGGTAAGCATTGCTTACCCTATAACAATGATTCCCTTCCAAATAAAAATATCTTATTTAATTAACATATTATTTAATTCAATCGTGTATAGCATTGTGCATTTTTTTTTGTCCCAGTTAATTTGTGAAACTTGCAAGACGGGCATTTTCCGCTTGAAAATCTATCCCTCAAGTACGCAATATTCCACTGCAGTACCCTCGTTCCCCCACGCTCACAGTGTCAATGGTATGCCATTGCCAGACGTAAGATGAGACAAATAATTTAACTTATGTTACTCTCCTTTTTCCAAACCCATGTAAATAAGGTTCAGATCAATTTAATAAGCTGTGGAAAGCATTCTGATGCTGGAATGTCCCCTCAATAATATTTGTTATTATCAGTCAGTATAATTAATTGTGCTAGAAATTTGGACAACGTAAGCACAGCGTCCTCCCTGGTCCCCCTCCCCCACCCCCTATACTCGCTGCCAGCATTACCAGTTAATTAATTTTTTTTTCAATGATAAATTCGTATCCGTAAATAATAATTATCTGACCTTTTTTATGTTTCACAGTTTCGTAGACTATTGGACTCATTATCATAGTACTTGAATAATGTCATTGTCATTTTGGAATAATATAATAAATTAATAATGGCTATAAACTTTTTTCGAATTGATAAATTTTGTTTTGAAAGAGATGGTATCACTGTATGAAGCTACGGTCTATGTCAACACTCAACGTAAGAAATTCAGTTGACTTTCAGAGGTCATGATGTGTGAGTGCCACGCATTTATTTGGATTAATATACCCCCAAACTGAAAATGCAGTCGCTGAAGTGTAGCTATGATAATTTCTTTGATTTTTTATCAATGAAATCGCAACTAAGAGTTATTTACATGTCAGAGGAATTCAAAGATAAAACTATAACAGAAATTTTAAGTTTTATAAAGCTGAATGACTTGGAAAAGGCTTACAATGAAGTAGCAAGACTTTGTGAATTAATTTTAACAGTTCCAGCAACGACTGCATCTGTAGAGCTCAGCTTCTCTGCTTTGAAGCGAATTGAAACGTACTCAAGAAATTCTCAAGGTCAAGAAAGATGGTAAGTTAAAATAATATTTTGTTAATTACTTCCTATTTTATAATTATGTTAAATGAATAATAAAATGATATTAATATTCTTACTCCAGCTTCATCAGAGATCTTACCAGCGTCATTTGCTTACCCTAGCATTTTTCTCACGACACGCCACTGCTGTTTAATATACCGGGGAAGTTAGGTAAGGTTGGGTAAGTTTGTTTGGCTTGGTTGGTTAGATCTGTTCTTCATACCCACAAATGTTAAGTAGCGCTTATTTAAAAATATATATATCCATTTTTAACATTTCCACAAAGTACAACAGTCTCCACTATAATATAACAATGAAAATCCGGCGTTTTTATAATTGTTTTCAATCAATTTCGTTCGCGAGTTAGTCCTTTGCAATTACTTTTTTTTTTTTTACTAAAATTAATGCTGTAATTGGGTTTGGGATGATGAAGCTGCACAAAACTGGTATTGCTTTTTTTTATATAGATTAAATCTAGACTTGTAAACTCCTTTGGAAATAATATGTAAATTACACCCTTAAAATAAAAACGTACATGATTCTTGTCTTTGTAAATGAGACAGGTGGGCTTGATTGGATTTGCAGATCCGCTGTATATTAGGAGGAACATTGGACAAGCACACTCATATCTTCTTCAACACTTTACAGTATTGCTGTTTTACTCTTTATGTTTGTGAGTGAGGAGAACCACAGTACACACAAGAGGTAGAAAACTGCAGAAGAATTGTTAGAGCTTTTTTCGCTATTTGTGGGAATTCGTCCTCGACAGAGACGTGACCGATCGCCTGGGCGGCTAACAAGCCGATCAGTGGCGAAGAGGATAAAAGTAAAAGTAATATGCGTCCAGAAAATTTTAAGTGACATTTCTATGTATTTTAATTTTAAAGTGCCGTCATTACGGATGGTGTATTTCCTCTTCCTCTCTGAGACAGAGCTGTTTGTTTGACGCATCTTGAATGAATGGACGTCTTACCCAATCATAACTGCCAGCAGATATATTTGGAAACTACCTTTGAATGTTCTTTTCTGGGCTTCTGGGGTGCTCACAAATCAGCGGAACCATCCCTTTATTACTTGCATCAGCAATCTTTGGAAACATGTCCTAGTTGCCCTCTTTCACAGAGCTCACAATCGGTGACGTCACAACACTCTGGCAGATTATTCCAAGAATTTACAATTCTCACTCAAAAATAGTTTGCCCTCACAATTTTCTGAACTTTTAGTTTATTCAACCTTGAGCTGTGACCTCGGGGGGGGGGGGGGCGTTCGCCAGCTCCAGGACGCTCGACTGAGTAGTGTTACTGAGATGTTTGTAAACTTCAACTCAGTCGGCCCTTACCCATGTATAGTACAGTATAAGATAGGAAGTTGGGTATTTTTATAGTAGTTCTCACAACATTTCTACCCCAAATCTATTATCATATTCGAAAAAGACGTCCAATTTAAGATAATTTTCTTCCTTTACATTACCGTCAGAAACGTATAATAACAGAGATAGTTCAAGCCAATCTTTCTCTATTTAATTCCATTAATCTTCCCTTCATAAATCGTCGTGCTCATGCGTTCCCGTACACGTCACGCAACCAATCAAAAGCGTTCTTTTTTGCCACCAATTAAAATGAATTGTGGTATAGTGAGTGGTTACGTAAAAACACCTTGAGAGTTTGGTTAGGCCAGGTTAGGTTAAGTTAGGTCATACAAAAAAAAGGTTAGGATTAAATGTTTTTCAAATGTTTTTGGTGTGTTTTTTATTCACTTGGCCATGATTTTTGTCGGAAAACACTTGTTTCTCTCCCACACCCAAAACCCTGGTTCCCAACAGGATCCCCTATTTTGTTGGGGGTAGAAGGGGGGGGGGGCGATAACTAAAAAAAACAGGCAATTTCCGACGGAAATCAAGGTCAGGACCAATCAAAACAAACAAAAAGACACTAGAAAAACATAGTTTTGACTTTCTAGGAGTTGTGTGAAGTACTATAAATTTACTGGCAGTTGCAGGCGTTCTAATCTCTCGGTAGTAGCCGTAGAACAGGCATGAGTCTGGTCCTTCGGACATTTTCAATCAACTGACAGTTTCTAGCGTATCTGGGGGATCACAACTGTACCTAGCTAGCAGCTTTATGTCTATGTTCTGGCCCAGTGTCACTTATGTCAATTTAGAATAAAGCACATAATTCAATATTGGTTTTGTATTGTTTCTAATGACAATTTCAGGCAAAAACAAGACGATTTTCATCTATAACACTTTTGGCGCATTTTACCCAAAATCAAAATATCGGGAGTTGAAAATCAGAACACTACAGTGCAAGAAGAGCTATAATAGCATTTGTTGCCTCCACCCGAACAGTTAGACAATTTTAAGACACTTTTCTTCTATTTTATTTCCCTCGCAAACAACCTAGAACCGAGTTATTTAATATGCTGGGGTCTGGAAGGCAGAACCGACTGATTAGGTAAGGTTTCATAGGTTTGGTTGGTGCTATTAACCACGTATCTCGGTTACGGGTAAAATGGGAGAAAGTGTCATAGAAGAAAATCGCCTGTTTTTGTCTGAACTTATAATTGAGACAAAAAATAATAACGAATTATGTACTCTAATATAATTTACCCTCATTCTTAACTAAATTCGATGTAAAATAAATGTATTTAACATTTTAGGTCAGTTGTCAATATTAACCATAAACTTTTATTTCATGACAGAATAACACTCAGTAACTACTTATTGAGTTGATAAACTACCATGGTGGTGGTTGACCAACTCTAACTTCACATGTAACTTAATATGAAAATAAAAATACTAACAATTTACTCACCACAGAGCAGCCAGTAGCACAACCGTCCCTCACGGCGTCACTCAGGCTTATGGTTTAACAAATGACGGCAAGATACCGTTTACATCAAGGAATATCAAATAAGGAAGTTATACTCGGAGTGTTTAGTGCAATATTCCTTGGTTTAGCGGGTTCAGTTGGCAACATTTGATATCTATTAAAGTTTGTGTCATCAATGATGGGAATGGGATGGCTGCACTGTCGCCATTGTAACATACTGTAGGTGTGTCATCTGAATTTTTTACGGTTTTGTATATTTCTGACCGCGACTTTGGGATGCATAATGGCTCCATGTGGGTATACAATACTGTGACATTTATATATATACTGTACTCGACTAATAATAATTCTAGATGCAAATACCCAGAGCATGTTAATCTCAGAGGTATCTCATCCTCACTGGTTGCTTGCTCTAAGAATTCTTTGTACATTCTTACTCAAAATAGATGGCCTTGGAATGTTAGCAAAGTTAGATCTAGATCTATTAAACTTCTCACAAGGGGTCCGTGCCACAAAATTTACAAGTTATATTTCTTCTTCCTAATGTCAGGCAGTTTTTTTTTTTTTTTGTAACAAGAAACCCAAGAAATTAATTAAAGAAAACAATTCAAGAAGCAGGAGGTAGCTGCTCTGCTGTTGCTAGAACTTTAATGCAACCCAAATTCCTTCCTCATGAGGTAAGGTCCATCCAAGAGCTTTGTGATAATGATGCACACTGGCGAATGAAATGTTTTGAGTTAATGTATAATTTTGAGGCATAACCAACATTGTTTTCTGGTGTTATCTTCAATGATAAATCCCCAATTAACAGTCAATTGTCAGTATAAAAGCAATTGGAATCCTTGTTGGACAGATGAACTTCATGTTCAGAATGATTGTGTGTGCTTGTCATGGAAATGTTCTTCAAGACTTATTTTCTCAAAGAAAATACCAGAGATATTAGTTACTCAGCAATATTAGAGTTTTTTGGATCCTTGTTTGAATGATACACCACTAATACATATGAATTTTTCAAAAGAAGGGCCGCCCCATATTTTGGAACCACCCTGTGCAACTGGTTGTATGAAATGATGCCTTTGAAGTAGATAAGGTGCCATGGCCCCACAGTCAGTATCTAATGCCACTACTTTCATTAATCACAAGACCACATAATATCGACAAGCTGAAGAACGAGTTAGAATGAGTGCATTGGAATTACTGTGGAGGGGGTGAAACCATATGCAAGTTCTTGAATATTTTACACAAATAAAGGAAGGTAGTAAATTCTTCTTATGAGTACAGACTTCAGGAAGACCTGCATACTGTACTTGAAAAACGAATTTGATAAGATAATTTGTAGAGGAGAACTGTAAGAAAAGAAATGCTCTAAATAAAACACTTTATTAATCCCATCTCAATTATTAGCATTAATTATAGAATCTAATAGAGAACCTACAATCCCAGGGCTACTCCTGTTTTGGGTTTGTTTCATATAAAACTTAATCTTCAAGTGATGATTCTCTCTTAACAGAAAAAGTTATCAATAGGCACTGGTGTGAAATAATTAAGAAAAGTTAAAAAGCATTTCTACGGCTTCCATCATAGGAAAAACACTTGTGAGAATCATCATATGGAGATAGAAATATATTCTTAGAGTACAGTTTTTACAAAGAACACTTGTGTATTTCTTTACAAGACATGAGAGAAATATGTACAATTTTTCAGTGTTTAACAGTCAAGTAATTCAATGCCATTAGAAAAAAGTAAACTAAATTCATTTTTCCTAAAATCAAGTCGTGAAAGAAATGGGCATTAAACATCTCTGCAGTGAACATAGTATCTTGAAGAGTGGAAGAGTAAAAAATATGAAGAGATCAAGGATTCTGAACAATCAATTATCCCTGTTAGGATTATTTTCTATTCACAACACATTTAAAAGATCCCCAGAGGTAATATTAAATGTTCAGATTCCTTAACCTCACTTATAATGAAAAAATGAGCACAGGGTGACTTAGATTCATCCCAACACCATACTTGTGCTGAAAATATTGGTTCCAAAAATAAATCTCTCTTAGAATTCAACAGCTGTACACCATATCCTGATAGATCTAAGTCAATCTGTGATTTTATATATATATATATATATATATATATATATATATATATATATATAATAATAATGTTTATAGTTGATTTAATGGCAATAGATTTCAAATGGTACAAAAATAATTTTATTTTTGTTAAAGGCTAAGATCACCTCCAATTTTCACTGGTATAGATTTTTGGAAAACGTACCATAATCAGATTTAAAATAATGATGATAATAATAACAATTAATGAAAGATGTGCACATTGTAAGTAGGCGAAAGATAGGAAATACAGCATTAATGTTAAAAGTGGCAGGGATACTGTTACCTGCTGTCTGTAACATGTACATTATAGTCAGATTAATGCTTTCTTCATTAATACAGAAAAAGTTATAAATCTATGTCAAAATTTCAAGACTTGCAATGAGTAGCAATAAAATGAAGAGAACAGAAGAAAAATATTACACATCTACAAAGGAAACTATACAGAGGTGAATTAAAAATCTAAAAAAAGACCAGAAAGACAAAGACAGAAATGCAATGTTTTAGCAGCAATAATGATAATTAGCTATGCGGAATGTGGAGCAGCAACAGTGATGATTATTATGATGGATGATGTCAGTGATTATGCCAAAAGACCACCAAGGTACAGTAATGCATAACCAAAGTGAAGAATGCCCGTGAATCCCTTGAATTGGAATGTTCCAAATCTTAATTCAACGCTTAAACTAAAATAGATTTATTTAAAACTAAAAGAAGAAGAAAAAAGACCTATTGCTTCTCATTGCCAGGTATATACTTTTACACAACATATACAATAGTTAATTCAGAACTGGAACTCAAGTAAATAAAGAAGATTTCCTGACACATTTTAACAGTAACTTTCCTCATAAGACTTATGCTCCATCAGCAGGCATATGGCACAGGCACAGTTTCTTTGCAAAAGAAAACTTCAATAAAAAATAAATGCCTGATAATGCCTTAAAAGCAATAAAAATGATGTATGATTAAAACAATTTGGTCATATGATAAATATAGTAAAAACCAATGGTAAAAGACCCATATGCCTCCTGCATGTGCTAGTTCATGTGCCACAACTTCCAAAATGTCTGTGTTTTGTACATGCTAGGTTAACCTAGTTGAGGCACTAGAAATTTATGCTTCTGCTTGATAATCAACAAACTACAAATTATCATTATCATCTAAGTGATAGACATAAACAAGGAGAGCAGTCAGCCTGCCTACCTCGCACGGAACACATTTCCTGGACAAGTGGCAGCAATATCTGGGTAAAGATGATTGCTCATGCAAGAATACATTACTCTGCTACTTTATAATCTCTTGTACAAAACAACAGTATCAAAAACTAGTTCACAACACCTACACTCTATATGTGTTATGCATTAATGTATGAAGTTAATATTTATGTATCTGGGCAAACAGCTGATTGGACATATGCCCAGGTTTTACAATTATATTCAGAAATAAATAGATATATAAGTGGTGAAACATATTCACAAGTGAGAGCTTTGTACCAAAGTGAGTGAGGAGACCGCCACCATAAGAAAAGTGAGAAATGAGGTATGATGCGCCACAGAAACAGAGGATGTGTAAGGGATAATATCGTTCAGTGAGAGTAGCGCACCACTGACTGATCAACACTTGGAGCCTCATCTTCCTTATATTAGTCCTGATTGCACCATGGTGCTTCTGGTAACAATTAACAGGGGACCACTTAGCACTCACCATTAGCCGCCTGTCTCACATGAGTTCCTTTGGCTGTCTGTACTTATGGTATCCCCAGGAAGGCTTAGCACCATAGATTAATGTTTATATCTCAGGCTCGGGAATGACATTTACTGCCCCTCAGAGGGTATGACTAGCACAGCACTTCACCAGACGGATGCTTGTGACCGCAGAGTGGTGTTGGGTCGGAGTAGATCTCTTTTGAGTTGACAGAGTCAGTAATTTTGAGTTTACAGATGAATGTCAATTTTGGTTCTTTTCTTATGGAATATCAAAATATTTTAATTTATTTCTTTAACTCATAACTACTGAGAGACAACCAGCAGAGCTGACCCGGAGCTGGCTTAAATGGGATGGGCAGTGTCATAGGGGCTCCTTCCATGCGTTGCAGTAGTTAAATCACTCGCTCGGTGGAAACACAGCTGAGAATCCCATGGTGATTGACCCGGGATGGTTGTGTATGTGTTGGTCATGGTGGAGACCCTCCTTCCGGCCTGGTGTGGTGACTAAAACTTTCGTGTCCACCCTGAAGTACAAACAAAATTCTTCATTAAGAATTATACATTTATAAGCATATTTTCTATTCAAGTTTCGTCCTAACATTAATTTGCACGTGAAATAAAGCCAGTACGGTACTTTTCACTTATAAGCAAAATGCACTGCTTTCCCAGTAGGTTAATTTGAATAAAAAAAATTAATATTAACTTTTTTTTTATGAATTAAGCTTCAGAAATGAAACTTTGACAGACATAAATGGACCCCACATCCATGCCCTCCCCGCCGCCTCCTCACTCTAGCTTTGTTGAGCAGATAATACTGGCAAGAAACAATATCATAAGTCTCAACACCTTCAGTTCACATGTGTAAACAATAGGTCAGTGGTTTTCTTTTAAGAAGGCTATACAGTATTGTTGGATGGTAAACCCTTACTTCTATGCAAGGCTGCAATTCCTAACTTATGGGTAATATAAATCCATAATTGGGAAAATAAGGGCCAAGTGTCATGAACTATGAAACCATTTATTACTGCCATTTTTACCACATACATGCTATTAAACAACCCTTATAAAGCAAATATTGTAAACTAAAACCCAAAATTAAACATACACAGCTCTTCTGGTCAAAGGCTCATCTATTTTAATGGATTTTCAACATGTGTAAATCTTTCATGAATGGGATAGTTAAGCAGCATAAATTATGCATTAAACAAACAAATCTCCAACCAAAATATTTCTTACTTGATTTAGAGACAGTACATTATTGTAATATCCATGGGAAAAGTAAGAAAATCTTGTAAAATTTTCCAACAAGTTTAAATAAAACTCATATGTGGGGAAAACTGATAATCCCATGATGTCATTAATTTCTGTGAGATCACCTACACAGTAAATGTCTGACTCTCCACTTGGCAGAAATGCATAAGTGAGGTATTCTTTCTGCTCAGTGATATTAAGTCTTAAGAGTGGATAAAGCAAAATATTTAATTTGTTTAATGCAGTACAGTATTAGGAATAAGGCAGCAATAAGGCAATTTCCATCAGCAGTTTCCAAAAGGAAAGCTCCAGTGTTGTCGAACCAAATTGAAAGATATTGCACTGCTTTCTTCAAAGTCACCAGAAAAGCACCAAAACACCACAAGCAAATCACTTTGATGTCATTCCTCGTCATCTGTACTGTTATGTACACAGAATGCTAATGGGACACACTTTCATTTTCATACTTGCTTCTTTTATGCAATGCTTCATTCACTATACTATACTGTACTGATAATGATTATACTTCTCCTTTTATGAAAATAGGAGTGTGCAAATTAATAATAAAACAAAGGCTAATTGGCTTTATTGTATGAGGCGACAAGCAAAGATGGTAACTTAAAATGTCTTCAACTCTTGATTAGAGATATATCTTAACATTTAATGGTACGGTATATCCTTATCATATTATGCTGTACTGTACAGTTACTATTGTGTACAGTATTCATAATGAAATAATTTTATCACACTGGAGATGCAAAGTAATGTTGAGAGGATGTTCTAGGTAAGCAGTGATGAGCGTTAACATGAATTTTTGGTGTGGTAACATGGTGATGTGGTGAGGCCTGTTTAAAAAAAAATCCTGTACTCGTTCAATGTTTTAATTGAAATCATATATTAATGAAGATTTACTGTAATGTCTTAAATATATAAACAACAATACAATACTGTAATGAAATAAAATGATGATGTCTCACAATACTTTAATTATTTTACAGACAATACAAACTCATATAATGAAACCTTACCTTCATATACACATGTGGCGCACTGGACGGTTGAAAGCAGAAAGATGACACTTTCTCTATTTTCTTTTGGTGTGTAGCATCTCCATTAGAAGGGTCTGCGTAGGTGCAGCGCCATTTATGTGCTTGTAGTACAAGAATTTCTCACCATTATCAGCAATATAGTGCAGTTCTGGCAGTAGGTCCAATATCTTCTGATATTTCTCCTGAGGATTATATGCAAAAATAAATACCAGGTAATTTCTCTCCTAAAGTAATCAAATTATGTAACAGCCTTATTTATGCTACACCAAGGAACTGACACAACTAAAAAAAGAAAAGAAAAAACCCTTAATGTTGTGACTTATTATTAAGGTCAATGAGATGGGTCGAGATCCAGGAAACCCTCACCATAGGAGGCCAAGCCTATTTCATAGATACTGTAAATTTCTTCCTGTCACTGCCAAGTCCTTGGAAAGGCTCTGAAGTGACATTCGCCATTACAAGTAGAAGGCAAGAGGCCACAGCACCACTTCAACAAATGTGACTGCTGCTTCCAAAGATACCTTTTAAATATTGATTGTGACAGGAACAAATCCCAGTCACCCATGTCAAGAGTCTCCCAAGCGGTGACCTGTAGACGTGGTGAACTTAATATTGTACTCAAGATACAGTACCTAATTCTGGGCTCAACCATGAAATGGGATTTTGGATTAAACTTATTTTCTATAAACAGCTAATGAAGAGAATTATTGCTAGCCAAAAATTCTCTCCTAGCAGTGGAGTGAATCAGTCCCTGAGGTAACAAGAGGCTGCCCAAACACAAGAGCAGACAAGAACAGTAGTGAAGTCAGGCATAAAGATTCATATTCTAGGAAGAGAGAAGAATTAGCAAGGTCTGGAAAAGAAGAAAAGCAGGAAAACAGATGTGGCAGTCAGTTATCGGGATTTTTGCGGAAGTAGTTACCATGGGATACATGTAACAAATTTCTTGAGGAACAAAAAGCTTAAACTGCAGATGCATTTACTACTTTAATAAAGAACAACCTTACCAAGGAAAGACTCAAATCAACAGCCATATGAATAGTATGATGAAACATATATATACTGTATATAATGTACAGCTAGTGGTACTTACAGTCAGGGGAAATACAAACAATGACAAATGAAACCAGGACGAGAAATCAAATGTAGTTAACAAAAGAAGAGAACCTGGCAAAGCACAATCTATACAGTACGTACTCTTGTATTTACTACACGAATGGGATATAACAACAAACACCTACATACAACTAAGTGAAGGACACAAAGATACATCAATGCAACAACTAAACAAGCTAACCATAAATGCTCTTAATGTTGGAAATATAATATGTAAAAGAAACACCTGCAATGACAAATGAAATTAAATTAAAATCCTAAATCTATACTGTACTTGTAAGAAAGAGCAACCCATAAACTCGACCCCAGGGCATATTGACATTAAAACAGATAGCACATGAGTCTGTCAGGGAGTGCCCTTTTGACCCGTGCATGGATAACCTCACCACCATTAGGACCGGCTTGCCTGCATGCCAACAGTGAGGTAACCTGCTGGTTCATGGGGACGGTCAAAATATGCCTGGAAAAGACAAACTGTGGGGCGGGTTTGTGTCAGTCAGAAGAATTATGATTTGGTAACTGATGAAAAAATTGCAATGACTAGCACTTCATTGTATCCTTCACATTTTTACCTACACTACTAACACCATAGTTCTGCAGATTTAAAAGTGACAATTAAGGATTTCAATAAGAAATTTTCAGAAAAAATTAACCTAAAAAAAAAAGAGGAAAAAATTCTTATTCATTTGCAATAAACAAACAAATGACAACATTAGAGAAGAGCATACAGTACAAGGTAATGTTCCAAAACTGATCTTAATAAGTCAAGTCTTAGTTAGGAAAGCAGAGGAAGATAGGTGATATGAACACTATACTGTAGTTAGCCTTCTTAAAAATACTTGGATAAAATTCTGTCCATTACTGATAACATAGAAATCCATCACTACAATGAGGAAGGCTAATCACAGTTAATCATTTCACATCAGAGGAAACACCTGCTGTCATCCCAAAGAAAATGGGATACTGTAATAGAAGGAATGTTTGAAAACTTACAAAAGTTGAAATGACAGAATATACCAGGTGCCACACACTAGCATACAGTTCAGTACAATGTACAAGTAGTTTTCTTGAATATGAGTGATTAAATGGTTATCTGTTTGAGCTCAGCCATTTTCCTTAGGATGGCAGTCTTGTTACAGTATATAGTATGGAAAGTAAATCAACAAGGCTGCTTTAATGTTTGGGCACTACTTTTATGCAAAAATATAACATCATGTAAGTCAAGCAACATTGTCATTCTTAATAACAATACTGTATATTTTTTCTTAAATAAACTTTATACTGTACAGTACTATAAAGCAAAAGTATCTGTCAATACATTTTAGAAAGTTCTCTGATCAGCAAGAAGCTTTCCTGGTTTCACAGAACTTTGGAAATCAATAAAGAGCTCTGAGGATTCTTTTTCATTCAGAAAAGGATGTTCTTTGAGTAATTACAGTAAGTAGAAAGCAAAGGAACTGCTAACATATATGAACATTAATTAATAAGAAATTACACTGAAACAATACTGTACTGATCTTTTTTATTTTTCAAATCCAGAAAACTCAACATCTACTTGTAAGTCATTTAAATTAAGATACTACTGTACCAGTATGAATAATAAATATTGTATATGCAGTACAGGGGGTATAATATTACCTTACCTTGCTGTGCAGTAATTTTAAGGACAAATAGGAACAACACAAATTACAGCATATTAAAGAAAAGAAACATACCGTTTCCTCTGGGTACATGCCGGCAGTGTATTCCATCAGCACCTGTCGTACTTGTTCATGGGCAGTTACCACCGACCGACGATCACTTAGCAACCGAACCTCTGTAAAAAAATATTATATATAAATGACTGTTCAAAAGCTAAAATCTTCGTAATACTTTTATGAAGTTAGACTGGATAAAACATAACAGCCATAGTAGTCTTAGAAAATTAGAAAATATTTGCAGTACAGTATTTCAGATGCATAAAATTTCCAAAAGATATTGTGCAAAACTAAAGCAAATGTTTATAAAATATGGGTACTGTAAATGAATTCATACCTGGATTCAGAAGAATCACAAATTTGACGCAGACATATTCTGGGATGTCCAACTTGAGATCTACTAGTTTATTGAGAACAGTATGGAAACGATCAGCAAATTGAGTGGTTCCTAGCAAGGCCAGGGAGAGCAGGTCAAACTTCTGACCATTAGGTAGTGTAGTTTCATCCTGTTGACAACAAATTAAGAATTGTGATTAATATGTACCAAATTTTATTAAAAATATTAATTAAAAATATCTACTGCCAAAAAAGAGTACAGTACAGTATATGTACAGTATGTAGTTCTATAGTACAGGTACCTGTACTGTACTCTTAAAAAACAACCCTAAAACATTTTTGCAAATGCTAACTTCAAGCTTTATCAACAATTGCTTGTTAACTGTTAAATATCATTATGAGAGAAGTTCTTTATAATTCATTGTACAGTACAATATAACAAAAGAAAGAGAACCGTACCTGGAGCCTGTTGTGAATACGTTGATGTATGTGGTCCAAGATCAGCAGGTCTGACCAAGAGTGCTGTAACAGCTTCATTTGATCATCAACCTGAAGAAAGAAAAAGAATAATTTAATAGTAATTTTTGACAGATACTATATAGTGTTGGACATAGCATAACCTTACACTATCTTACCGGTATACAGTATCAGCTTTTGCCTCTTTTTTTTTTTTTTTTTTAATCTGCATGTGCTCTACACTGCAAATACTGTATGCAAAATATGGTTACAAATACACAAAGCTCTTTTGGAGTTCGCAAACGTGAATCATGACACATCACATAGAGGGCCGGATTCAGGAGTGGGCAAAGTGGGCAGCTGCCCAGAGGCCTCCACAATCTGGGGGCCTCCACATGTGTGGTAGTAGCTATATCAGGGCTGGTCGACTTGAAACCACATGAATGACTCCAGTCATGTCTCACTTGTGTGTGTGTGTGTGTGTTGGGAATTTGTACACTATCAATAAATATACAGTTAATTAAAAATTTCTCAATGTTCTAATTTCCTCAATATAGCTGCATATGACTTCAAAATTCTCCAAAGAAATGTTCAAATTTCAAAAATTTTCCCGGGGGGCTTACAACGCCACCCGGAACTCCCAGATGTTTAGGCTCGCTTCACTCGCCACCCCACCCTCTTGGGTAGTTATAATGTGGGGGGGCCTCCACAAAGAGGCTGCCCATGGGCCTCCACAGGTCTAAATCCAGCACTGATCACATATGAATAAATTTCAATGGTGTTGGCTCTGGTTTGCCCAAATCAAATTGAGGTGAAATGCTAACAAATTGCAATATATATTTTTTAAGTAAATTGTGTGCCATGTATAACATTCCAGTGACTACCTCAGTACTGTATCATAATTCCATTCTTACTTGTATACAGTACTCTGAACTTCAATATACTGAACAATGTTGATTAATTTCGAATACAATAATCTTATTTCTATAAGGAATATTTTCAATAAAGTACAATATTTTAAAACAAATAAAGGTCAATCCTGTATTATCATATATATCCTCAATGAATTTGAAATTTGAGTACTGTACTGTAGTTTTCAAATCTCATTTACAACTAAGTTCCAGGAAGTGATAATTCATAGAAAACCCAATAAACTGTATGTACAAAATTGCCATACAGTATTTCTTGTCAATAAAGGCATGGCTGACAGCCTCCTAAAATCATTTTCATTTCTTATATCTACAGTAAGATGCTGTGTGTCAACGTCATATAGGAACATTATCTGAAACCCTACAGGTGCAACGATGTAGGCAAGATGACCCTTAGTGACCCAGTTCACAGCATGTCAAACTATGTATAACCCAGTTATATTCACAGACGGTTTGAGTACTATACTGACATTAATAATTACAAACAATGATACTGCACTTTACTGTATATCTTGTACAGTATTTTACCTGCCTAGAATGCAAACTACTGTACTATACTGTACAGAAAATACACTGGTATTTTTTTCTTTGAAACATATCTGTTCTGGCTTAGGGGGCCAATGTACATCAAAGTATGTAAAAACATTCACAGCCATTAAAAATATTAATGGATTGACAAGCAAAGATAAAGAAAAAATGGAGAGATAAAACTTGCCAAAAGAAGTTACCATTGATATAAATTTAGAATTCCGGTTAAGCTTAAACAAATACTGTATATTAAGTCATTCTATAGCCAGAAGAGTGACTGATTGAAGCCTTAGCTTCTGAGTCAGCCCAATCTAAGAGGAGCATACAGTACTTTCAATGATAAAGTTCGGGAATCTAATCTGAAAATTTTAAAGCAATTGCCAGTTGTGGATCTAACACACTGTGCAGAAAACTTCGTCCATTTAACAGATCATACAAATATCACCCCAAGGTATGAGTTATGATCATGGTGCATTTTAACTAAATGATAAACAGTCAACATAACATCAAATTCAGCTATGCACAAACACTTTCGTACACCAGCAATGAGTGGTGTTTCTCTCTGTTGTTGGCCCCAGCCATTAACTACCATACTTGCTGGCCCACTAACCTACGTCGGCTGACCTGGGATACCTGTTTCGGTGACCGGATAGAACCCCAGTCTCATATATAAAATACAAAATAACACTTTTATGTTTAGGTTAGTGTTGACAAATGACAACCCCGTTGGGGTTTTGTCATGGAACCACCTGTTTCAGCCCATACTACTCGTCATCTTCGAGGGCATGCCCCCATATACTACTACGTTAGTAGTTACCAAGGATTATGTACAAATATTTGACGTTACTCTGCACGGTATTCACAACACATCCACCTGGCCTGTCTATTTTTAACAAATACTGTACAAAATAGTCGATCTTATTCTCGACTTCCTCAATGCTAAAAAATCCTGCTTTAGAGACCAAAGACCTCTAAATAAACAGGTGGGGTTTATTTAAAACTGAACGAATGCACTGATGTGTGGGATAAGTGAGGCGAGACGATGAGGGAGAAGTGTTTGCGACACATGCAGGACGTGGGACCGTAAAGAAAGGGAAAGCCTGACGGTGTGTGTGGCTAAGGAAAGTTAAGGCAGCAAGATAATATGAACCACGACCTTGACTTCGTATTTATTACCGTTGTTTCTCGTACTAGGTTAGGTTGGACTTAGTTGCTTCTAATTGTTACACTGATTTGTGTGGATGTTACAGTAGTTTGCCTATGCTTTGACACTGTACAGACAAGTTACGTGATTTACGTTTGAGATTTAGCGAATACACTTCCCATTTATCGATACATCTACTTCTTTTTCGGAATCTGCCTCGATCACATGCAACAAGCTCATGTTAAAAGATATAACGTCTGTGTGTATCAAGCATCAGCATTTTCATGAGTTTTTCAAAGCACTGATGAATCCACAGCCTCTCTTTACTTACAAGCTTAAATGTTTTAATAAACACTCTTACTAAACAAATTAAAAATCGAAGTGTGATAAGTCCCCTCCATAGAACAACTAAGATCTACTGATGTTTTCGATGTATGTAAAGTCTCTCTCATCCTTGTGTTTAATAGCACGTAAGTCTTCATACGCCACTCGAAGTATTCACAAGGTGTCTATTCTACACTTGGCCGCTTGTAACCTGCGGGCTCAACAAAGAAGGAAGTCCACAGCCTGCTATCTGATAATAGCTCCCTCTTGCTACTAACTATCATAGAAGTTATTTTCTCAAGAACAATGATCAGTGTAACGTTTCTCATTATCTGTTGCGAGGCAAAGGAGAATCGCCCTGGTGGTGGGTTAGAGTAAGGGTGAGGAAGTAGTTACAGGAGGCAGTGCGCGCCACTTTGTCATCCTTGGGGCTGGCCTTGGTGTAGTGACGGAAACCTGCGTCTGCCTCCCCACCACCCACCGCCCGCCTCCCAATCACCTAACCACCTCCTCTGTACCTACCGCCATACCTATCTACTAGTCGTCATACACAACAAGATCACCATAAACCAAGACACCCTCATATTCTTGTTCCATAATGTTTTATTTATTGAGTTCGTTATCTATTAATTTACTTAGAACATTGTAGTACACTAAATAATGTAATGGACAAAATATGTTAACACGTGTGGGATGGGCTCGTCGTGTGGTGGTGATGCGAAAAAATGCATAGCATACAAATTAAGTGGCTAACCTAGCCTTCCAGCCTTCCGTGTTGGGCTCCACGAAGCTGCTTGCGCCATCACGCTCACTACACCTACTGTACTATCTTACTATAACGACGACTATAGTCTCCCCGTCCATTGTAACAACTACTCTACAGTACATCCACTGTAACAACATTGTTAAAAACTATAGTCTACATAGTCTACAATTGGCTAAAAGTTTAATATATATATATATATATATATATATATATATATATATATATATATATATATATATATATATATATATATATCCTTCATCCATCTACGTATTTCTTTCATCTAAATATTTGTGCCACCCATCCTCTACATTCATTTTTATTCCAATTACGTATATCTTTATTCAATATACAGTACAGTACATGTATAATTTTTCATCCGGTGTAAATTCTTTCGACTAAAATAGTCCTAATGTCCGTCACCGAATTCGACCTTCAAAAAATTTTATACGAAATTTCATTGTAGAGACACTACATAATGTGTTGCGGAGGGCGGGAGGCCAGCAGCAGCACACGCTCTCTCGTCTCCTCGCCCTTGACCCACTTCCCTTCACCGCCTGTTTTATCAACACTTTACTTTTCTTATTATCATAGGTTAAAATACATTCTGTTGAAGGTTCTGGATTAATTGTTTTTTCTTTAGTGTACACATGGGGTATGAGTGTATACATGAATTCACTTATGTTCATGTGTGTGTGTGTCATGTAAATGAAGAACACATAAATATTAAGGATGATAACCAGCTTATTACACCTAAATAATAAAAGTAATACGCCACCACGATATGTTAAACATCTACTCACGGGGTATTTATAAAAACTAACAGTCCCTGTATAAGTACACAAACTGGCGCCAGATACTTGGTGATTCAGTGAATGAATGAAAGTGACAAAGGCAAAAGAGCGAGGCAGCCAGAGAGCACATAGGGTGGCGCGGAGCCTTGACACACTGACACAGAGAGCCTGGTGCCCGCTTGCGTCATTCTCTCCCTAAAAAAAACCCCCAGCCTTATGTTCCCCATTGTGGTGTGTCGGCAGATGCAGGTGATGTTCTCGTAGTGTTATTGTGTGATTAGATAATCTACCAGAAGTACAATATCATTTATGATCTCCAGGTTCTATTTACAGAAAAGGTAAATTTACTTTTAAGGTCCTCTGACCTAGTTCTGATGGCAGGTTAAAGGTTATCCCATATATATATATATATATATATATATATATATATATATATATATATATATATATATATATATATATATATGTGCTAACATATATACAATATTAAGATTTCTTGAGTCCCAATAATTATAATACTATTTATCAGATAACCCGATATAACCCATCATCAGTTTGCACCGTATAACATATTTGTTAAATGATGGAAATATTAGATTATAAAATAATAGTAAACATTAATGTTCAAAGTGGTAAAGATAATGAAAAATAACGAGGCCTGAAAGCGACAGTATTGATAGAATGATCCGTGTTAGGGCGGGAAGAGTATCACAAACGAGAGGGAGAGTGGGTCATGTGACGTCATTTATTTTCATGTACCGCTAGTAATGTAATTTCTCCCTCTATAAATCCGTACTCGTAAACCCTTATAAAAGCTACAAAAGAAAATAATACAACGTAATTGTATTTGCTTAACCTATGGGATCACGTAAAACTAAAAATATCAAACGAAATCGAAAATGCCAGGGTATAGCCTCGTTTCGTGCACTTGGCACTACTGACCCAAATGTCGCTCTCGGAATCCGGTCGTGGTGGCCTCCCTGACACCGAGGCCGGCACCCACAATCTCTCTCTGTGGTGGCCCGTATCCTAAGTTGCCAAGATCCTTTTACATTATTGTATTGTTTAACGAATAGGAGTATTACTATTTATTTTCCTATGATTACAGAAAATTTGAATATTCTTATTACTGTATGTTGAATATATGGTTATCGGCGAAAAAATTTATCTACAGTGCAGTAGGGGTACGACGTTGTATCGCTGGTGGCGGAGCGTACACTGTATCAGTCCAGGTTGTAGCTAGCCATCGTGTACTCATTCCGATAAACCTGACATTGCGTGAGTAATAAATCTTTTTTTCCTGTCAACCTTTAAGTACTGACGCTTGATTAATCACATTTGTACTCGCTCTTAGCTGTATTATAATCACGGTGGATCAACTCAGTCCGAAAACTTAATTTACAATATTACAATTAAACGAAATCTGATTATACCCAAGAGCGATCAGCGAGAAGACTTACAATATATTAAGAGCAAAAGAATACATATACGTATTAATAAACCTCAAAAGATCCAGAATGAATGATGAAACTATAATGCATAACTAAAGGAATGATACATATTATACTTTTTAATAATATGAGTGTAAATATGTAAATAGACAAAAATATACATCGCCATGTCGACCAGTGATAGCATCTATGTGTTCTGTGAACTACGTCGTCAGCTGCCTCACACCTGTTATACAGTACAGTATGTAAAGGCGACCCAGGGGTTCCGAGACGCAATTACAATAACTGATAATGACGCGATCAATATTATTACTTTAATATAATATTAATTGTACATTATTATTATTATTATTATTATTACTATTTTCCTTGTTCGGACTGTGGTTGTGCCATCAAATTTTCCATAAAAGTAAGGTTCAGTTCAGCTGTCACTAGCAAGTAACCACTAACCAGCACACCTCGTGTATACTTCTGAAAAACATATTTCATGGACTTGATGGAAATTTTTAGTATTTAAAGGCCACCAGCACCAAGTTTTCAACCTATAAGAACTGCCAGGTTAATTATGTGTTAACAATCTAACAATCATGGTCATGAGAGAGGTGGTAGCATGTAACTGTTTCCAGTAACCAGTGTTCCGTGGGACTGTGCCGCAAAACTGCGTTACGATGCTGAGCGTGGCACTCACGAGGTCACACGCTTGATGCGTTACCGTGACTGGTAAATCATTAGTTACCTTGTCTCCTCTCACGCTCGTCGGCCAGTTAATAAAAAACCCAGTTTGTTAGCATCACAGTACTGGGGTCAGCTGTACTCACCTTGAGATCTTTGAAGAAATAAGAGTTGCGCGCCCAGTCGACTTGAGCGAAAAGGTTCTGATCGAGCACTTTACACATGAGCTCGAAGAGGTCGACCTCGCATTGGTTGTAGGTCTGGTTCTGGAGGAGGGAGAAGAGGGAGGCCTGCCACTCCTGGTCGTCCACGGTCTCTACCAGCTCGCGGATCATTAGGGGCACCCTGGGGCCACCCGTAGCTGCACGTCCTCCGCCTCCCCCGCCGCCCACGCCACCCGAGGGCGGCGCACCTGTGGTTACCCCGGCGGCTGGGGACTGAGTGTTGGTAACCCAGAGGGTGGGGTCGGGGCCGGCAATGATGGGCGCTACGGGTCCAGAGGCTACTAAGCCACTGGTGCCGCTGGAGGCCGCCACTAACCCGCCCAGCCCACCCATGGGGGACGGAGACGAGTCGGGCGATGACGTGGACGATGACAGGAAGGGACTCTGTATTTCTTCTTTGATGTGTACATGTGAGGGCGCTGAGGAGTAGCCCGGGGTGGAGTAGGTGATGGCCACACCGGAGGTGGTCGGGTGCCGGCCGCCAGGCAGGATCCCGGGATGAGACAGTTGTCGCTGTCGGAGCATCTGTAATTTTCGTGCTCGGTCCCTCTTGTACATGGGACCAAACTTATTCCTTCCTCCTCGCATACGGTCAGCACGAACAGCTGAAAGGAAGATAAAATAAGTTAATAAATTGAATAATTACATATTTCTGCAATATTACAATAACTGTTAACTTATTCTATAATACAACTTTTGACGTGATACCAATAGTCGCCACATACACGCGTAATGATACATAAATATTGTCAAGGCGTGAGGCGTAAGTGGTGGGTACGGCAATTTAAGCAAGTCTCCCCTACCAGAGTGTGGTAGCAGGTACCCACGTGGTGATATATTCCCCCGCCGCCAACAGATGGCAGGCGTGTCTCCTTTTTATTGACAAGAGTCTATTCGTCTGGTGACTGTTGTGTTCTGAATGTTAAGACAGTACACTGGTGCTGAGCTTGCAAACAATAATTACTATAAATGTCGAAATTATTACTACAAACACTGTAAATATTAATATAATTCAGGAAGACCAGAGAGGCGGGTTAAGCCCAGTAGTGCAGCATGGGGGGGGGGGGGGGGGGGGGAGGAGGAGGTCCTGTGGTAGGATGACGTGGGAGGCATTTCCGCAGCAGCACGATCAGTTAGTGTCCTGTTGGAGGAACACCAGCGAGCTACAAGAAGATCCACCAGCAACCAGAAGTACCCCTGAGTGGTCTGCTGGAGGAACACCACACACACACCAAATTCCCCGCCTGGCAACCCCCCCCCCCCCCCCCCCCCCCCGCCGCCTGGAACCAACTTTCACCTGCGCCACACTTACGTAATGCGGTGGTGGTATCGTAACAACAAAGAAATTAATTCCAGCTGACAAAATGCGTCATCGTAACGCACGCCAGATTTACCAGCTCGCAAAACACATCAACAAGTACCCCGTCATCACAGGTATATAAAAAAATAAAATAAAAAATAAAATATATAGCCTACATCACTCGTCAAAATGATGAGTGAATATACAATCATGTTTGATGTGGGACTTTCCGTCATTTTGGTGGTAATTAGCAGTGGAGCAGAAACACTTACACTACCTGGCTGTTCTAAATTATCTCACAGTTTGTTGGTGCTCACCTGGACCTTCTGAGACACGGGTGTGATTTGCTATAAACTTTTAAGTGTGGTTCAAGGAGTTCGCTGAGTAATGTTAACATGTAATGGTAGCCTTGAGTACTATTTAAACAATGGTAACCTTGAGTACTACTAAAACAATGGTAACCTTGAGTACATTTGACGTGTAATGGTAAATGTAAGTATTGTACTGATAAATTGTAACTTTAAACTTTGTGTACTACTGAAATAATTGTAACCTTGAGTACTGAGAACTTATAACGTAAACATTAAGTGCTGTAACTCTGAGTACTATTAATATATTATTGTACTAATTCTCTTGTACTGAGTGTATGCGAATATTGGCATACCTGAGAATCTGATCTGAAAGCCTGGCTGTCTGTCTGTCTGTCTGTCTATGTGAGCCACGCCCTACAGTCTGGCCACCCCCCCTCCTCTATCTCACCCCCCATTTCCCCCTTCTTCTCCAACCACCCCACTCCTCCCTCCTTCATCCACCCCTCCCTCCCCCAACTCCAGTAATTACTGGGAATATACTAAGACCCCAGGAAATGCCTCTCAATTACCACCACCGTCACTTCTCCAACACCTGAAACACTGGTCACTCCTCCAACACCTGCAACACTGGTCACTCCCCCCAACACCTGCAACACTGGTCACTCCCCCAACACCTGCAACACTGGTCACTCCCCCACACCTGCAACACTTATCACACCCCCACACCTGCAACACACAAACAGGCAGGCAACAAAAGCAACAATAAAAACAGTGAAAAAAACAAAGAAACATAAACAATGTTAACATGAACATCGATTAAATCACCAGCTTCAACATCAGTAATATCAACATCGACTCTCAAGATCAACTGTACCCTGACGCGGCGTGAGTTGGGTCGACAATGTTGTAATGAATATTAAGTGTAAGTGTAGCTGACCTGACCCTGTGACCTCCTCGACAACACACAAACACATCCCCCCTAAATGATAATGATGATGTACACGTCTTCAATTTCTTGTGAAACAACCCAAAAAGTTGTTCAAATGTTGTGAGGTTTACACACACACACACACACACACACACTGGCTGACGAGTTATAAATGGTTTGTTTTGTTTACTTCTTGCCACTTCAGTAAGCAACACTAGTTTTTACTTCGTCTTGAGTAACACACACACACACACACACACACACACACACTTACTTGCATCCACACGCAAAAATATTAAATATAAAATTCTAAACAAAATCATGTCAGTGTTGTAAGGTGAGCGACGAACAGGTGTGAGGAAGGGGAGGAGGAGGTTGGCAGGTGACAGTACTCGGTGATATGTGAGTAGGGCGTGGTGTGTGTGTCTGTGCGTTGCAGTGGTCAGGGAGAAGGGCGCCACCTCTGACGAAATGATAGGGGAGAGTGGACACCGTAGAACCAGAGGAGGGGGGGGGGGAGAAGGTGGAGGGAGTTGTTGTTAGGCCAAAGATTGATGTTGTGGGATTGAGTAATTGACGTAGCAGGACCTGGTTCTTGCTGAGGTTGACATGTTGTAGGAGAAGATTTTACGAGTTACTGGTGTAGGCGCGGGTGGGGGTACAGAAGGAGGAAGAGAGAAGTGGGGGAATAACGTAATGAAAAATAACGTAAACAGAGAATATTTTATAAGAGAAAACGGCGATTATTTGAACATTAGCATCACCACGAAAAATAATATTCACTAAAAAGAGAGAGAGAGAGAGAGAGAGAGAGAGAGAGAGAGAGAGAGAGAGAGAGATAAATGAGTGACAAGTGAATTATTTAACCAAAAGTACGAACTATTGTTTTTTTAAGACGGTAGAATAAATGGTCTGGAACACTTTCACGTAACAAAACACCAACATAATGCGTCCCAGTTGTAGGCTCTCTCTCTCTCTCTCTCTCTCTCTCTCTCTCTCTAAATAAATAAATAAATAACAGTCAGTGTGTGTCTGAAAGCGGCAGCACCACCACCTCTTGTAAGCCACTCTACGGCAACCACGGGGCATGTTCCTCAGTTAACTGGCCCCACCCCAACAGTAACCTTTTACCTGTCTCTGTCGACACACACACACACACACACACACTTTATATGTGCCAGTGAGACTTTGACTGTACTGTTGGGAATGCAACAGGTGGCCACGTAGAACACTACCCTTGCATCTTTGGCCACACCACTAAAGCATTCTTACCACAATGGTGTTCCACTGGACACTCTGGTGTACCCCTGGCCATTCTAGTGTACCCCTGGCCACTTTTTGTGTACCCCTGTCCACTTCTTGAGTACCCCTGGCCATGGGAGGGACCACCAGGTGCCAGAAACTGGAGCGACTATGCCTGGCTACGAGTGACGTGAACCAAGTTTTGCTGCAAGTGACATTAAAATTTTTTCCACTTCCGAGTTCCGCCAGACGCTGGTGATTCATACTTACCTAAATTGTCTCTTGGGCTGTGTATACCTTGTACTAATGTTGACAGTTTACTTGGCTACATTCTTCAGTGTTAGGTTACGCACACAATATGTAATTCCAATCGAGTATCCCTTCATATTAATGTTTACAACTACATATGCTAAATTTAGTACATTGCGCTACATCAGCCAATTACGCTAAATTTACAAAATCTAACTCCACGTATGTTACTTAATCAAGTATATACGTAAGCACGAGTCCTAGATAAGGGGAAAGTCATACAAAAAAAAAAATACAATATGACTTTGGTATGTAGTCATGTGGATGTTGAGACCAGATGAAATAAGATAAGCACTTGTGTTATAGTGAGTGAGACGTCATAGAGTCCTCCCCCCCAAAGAGCAGTAAGTTGAGTAAATGTCGATCCCACAGCTGGTGCCCCTCTCTCTCTCTCTCTCTCTCTCTCTCTCTCTCTCTCTCTCTCTCTCTCTCAGTGGATGTTCTTCCTGCCTGGATGTCTGTCTTTGTCTTTGTCCACATACCTACCTCTCTATCTGACTGTCTGTCTACCAAGCTTCCTGTCTATCTGTTTACTTGCTTCTCTTCTTTTATGTTTGTCTGTCTGTCTTCTTAACTGACTGTCTGTTTTCTTAAACTACCTGTCTTATCTTCCTTGCTACCAATCTGTCATCCTAGCTGCCTGTCTGCCTTCCTAGCTGCCTGTCTGCCTTCCTAGCTGCCTGTCTGCCTTCCTAGCTGCCTGTCTGCTTGTATCTGCCTTCCCATCAAAATGTTGTTGGTCACTTCCGTCTTGCCTACCGCCCATTGTTTCACCGCCCACACAAGGTTAATTCTCCCACCCACATCCACCCTCCCTCACCCCTCACTACTCTTTACTGCGGTGATGATGATGGTGGTGATGATGAGGGTGATGGTGACGATGATGGTGATGCATAAAACGTCCACAATGTCGTTAGGGAGATTACTACCAAGTGACGTCATTCCCTATATGTGGCAACCCCCCCCCCCCCCAATAGTCGTGCCTCTACCAAGGACAGTCCACTGCCTTCGTCAGATCATCTTTGCTGTTGTGTTGTTTACCAAATCAACTCAGGTGTAGGTGAGAGTCCCTTCAGGTGAGTCTCCTTCTGAATGACAATTAGTGGTGGCACTTGCACCTGCCGTCGACCGGAACTCAGGTAACGACCATTCCCATCATTACCCGCACCAAGTATTCCGGTTAACTTTTTTTTTCATTTCCGTCATGACGTGTGCGACAGGACTGGTGGTGTGGACCGACCAGCGCGATAATATATTCAAAAGATAATGTGAGGTATGTTAGGGATGCTCAGGTAGTGTCTCCAGGACGGCGGTGGGTACTGTCCCTCGCTCAGGTGTGGCCAGTTCTCGTCCAGGAGTCGAGGATAATGGCTGGAGTGTTTGAGATAAATCCTACAGAGGCGAGTCCTTTGTTTCACCACGCTCGTCCTCTGATCTTATACCCTCAAATGTCAAGACTCAGAACATGGTCATTTCTATACTCAATCTTATACATAACTGTCAACTATAGTAGGATCACCTGAAGATTAGCCCCCTACGTTACCTGGGGGTTAGGTTAGCTTAGGTTAGCTTAGGTTAGGGCTAATCTTTATATAATTCTGAGTTGAGGAGCGACACTGAGACGTGGTGAGGGTCATGTGTGTGTGATGCCGACAGCAACAACATAAGCGAGACAGAGCGCCGGCGTCACCACAGAGGGGCACACAGTTGAGTACCCCACCCATCACAAGCGCCGCCGCCCACCTCACTTTATACGCGATTACCAGGAATTACCGCCCCTTTATTTTCTTAAACTTATTATTATTTTTAAATGGATATTTTTTTTTTATGGCTGACAATGACCTCTTGATTTATTCTTTTATATTCATGTTTCAAATAAGAATATACTGTATTAGTGACACTGATTACACACACACACACACACACACACACACACACACACACACACACACACACACACACCTTAACTGGCTAAAAGTCATCAAAATACGACTGTGATGAACCACTGCAATAAGTTGTGGAGTGTCATAAGCCTGTAGGTCATATCAAGATGTTATTCTCAAGGTCATCCTCGGAGATAAGGCGCCGATCTGTGTCATCCTCGACCACAATAACCAGGTGGTGAGGCACTCGTGAAGAATGTTTGAGTGTGTGTTAAGTCTTTCCTTGTCCTTCACTACATTATACACCACCCTGTAGTGTGTCCCAGTACCCAGCAACCATGACATCACACTACACCACATCACCATATCATCATTACCACCATCATCATCATCATCATCATCACAAGCAACTAATGGGTTACTATACCGTAATACGATCATCATAGCACATCAGTCACTATCACATCAGACACTATCACTCACATCACAGCTCATCACAATTAATTCTATCAACTTCATATAACAAGATAATTACAACATCACTTTTCGTACGTGGTCAAGTTAAGGGGCTGAGATGGTTAAACATTTTGGTCAGAGTTTAAATAATCTCCAGTGAAGAGAGAGAGAGAGAGAGAGAGAGAGAGAGAGAGAGAGAGAGAGAGAGAGAGAGAGAGAGTCACGTGAAGATTAACACCCCCCAGTTTGTTTCACCACATGATTTAATACCCAATTGTTTATATAACCAATCATACCTTCACTAGTGTATGATGGTCCGTGTGTAGGGTATGTATAACCTATCTGTATAGTGAGTACAGTGTATGGTGAGTACAGTGTATGGTGAGTACAGTGTATGGTGGGAGTACAGTGTATGGTGGGAGTACAGTGTATGGTGGGAGTACAGTGCATGGTGAGAGTACAGTGTATGGTGGGAGTACAGTGTATGGTGAGTACAGTGTATGGTGGGAGTACAGTGTATGGTGAGTACAGTGTATGGTGGGAGTACAGTGTATGGTGGGAGTACAGTGTATGGTGGGAGTACAGTGCATGGTGAGAGTACAGTGTATGGTGGGAGTACAGTGTATGGTGAGTACAGTGTATGGTGGGAGTACAGTGTATGGTGAGTACAGTGTATGGTGGGAGTACAGTGTATGGTGGGAGTACAGTGTATGGTGGGAGTAAAGTGTATAGTGAGAGTACAGTGTATGGTGAGTACAGTGTATGGTGAGTACAGTGTATGGTGAGAGTAAAGTGTATAGTGAGAGTACAGTGTGTAGGTAGTACTGCATTTAGCTGGCAGGAGAGCGTCACTAGGCACTGGCCACACTGAGGCGGCACGTCCAAATAATACCTTGTGTAAGCCGGGGTAGTCTCCCGAGGCTGGGGAGTGGCCAGTGTACCACGCCCCTGGAGGAGTGTGTGAGGTGCAGTAGACTGAGTGTGGTGGAGTGGGTGGTGGTAAAGGTGGGCGGTGGGTGATGTGCAGAGGGAGAGATGGGTGGTGGAGGTAGAGGCGGATGGGAGATGGGTAATGGGTGGTGGAGGCAGGTGGGTGGTGGTAGGCAGGTGGGTGGTGGAGGCGGGTGGGTGGTGGTAGGCAGGTGGGTGGTGGAGACGGGTGGGTGGTGGTAGGCAGGTGGGTGGTGGAGACGGGTGGGTGGTGGTAGGCAGGTAGGTGGGTGGTGGTAGGCAGGTGGGTGGGTGGGTGGTGGTAGGCGGGTGGGTGGTGGAGGCGGGTGGGTGGCGGAGACGGGTGGGTGGTGTTCACAAAGACATGCTGGCGTCACTACATACTCCCGCAGGCTCCAGTAACCACAGGTATCTGTAGTGCTCCACCTTACTACTGTGTCGTCCCCACCATTGTTCCCTCTTACTCACCATTACCCCTCCCCCCCTTGTTAGATCCTCAACTACCCCCTCCCCCTGTTAGACCCTCAACTACCCCCCCCTTGTTAGACCCTCAACTACAGCATCATCGTTAGTGTTATCTTTATCGCTGTGACATAAACACTTCGGGAATAATTTGGTGCAGAAATTAAGATTAGATTTTTGGTCTTTGTTCGCTGATAAGGAGACAAGTTTTTGAGTGCTAGACTTCACTGTCAAGTTATCCAAGTAAGTTCACTCAACAATCCTACTTAACTTCAGTTCTTGCTGGTAATTTTCAACAAGAAGTCATTTGTGTGTCAGTAAACACTATCAGCGGTGAGCACGACAGCAATTAACCTTTTAACACGAGGCGGGTTTGAGTCCGCCACGAGACAAGTCACTGTGACACTGCAATAAAGGAAGTCAAGTTCGTTATTACTCGGGTGGGTGACTAAGGAGCTCGTCACTCAGGGAAGGTTTGCTCGTTGTATCGTATAATGAGTATGTTGGGGCCAGGCACACCTCACCCTCACCCCGGCACACCCACAGAGGCAACCACCGTCCACAACAACACAACCACAGGCAGCATCAAGGTGATCACAGTGCATGATGCAGCTGTCAACACTAATACACTGTAAGAGGTAACATTAAGAATCTACACACACACACACACACACACACACACACACACACACGTCAACATAAACCAGCTGACCTCCAAATTAGCGGAAGTAAGGCTAAGTCATGAGTCTCCGCTTACCAGACCACTACAAAGTTCTCCGTCATCCATGTAACCAGTGAGGCAGAACACCCTCCCCTGCAGTGCCTTCAACAGCCTCTCTCCATCACCAGAACGTGCACAAATATCCCACACTCTCACCACAGCGAAAAAGGATCCCAAGATAATGCGGCGACCATAAAGCGACTTCCTAGAACCTCTCAACTACCGTATGCTCGGGAGTTTCAGGGCCAAGACGAGGGATCCGGAAATGCGTGGCGAAGTTCAGTAGAGAGGCAACAAGTGGATGGACGATTCCCTGGCCACGACACCCAGGCCATCTCATTACGGAGGAGGACAACACAACAGGTGACGCTTTACTTCAGGAAACTCACAACACCCACATAAAAAAAAAAATAAGTAAAGGTCCCCCTTCACTCTCCCCCTCGTCCTCTACCAATGGAAGGTAATCCTTGACATTTCTTTTCTCGATTCACTATCTTAAAAACCTCTTTCTTCTATACATTCCATAAAGCAAAACAAAAAAAAAAACTGCTGGAATGTAGATAATAAAGTTTCTCAGACAAGCACGAAGGAGTTTGTCACTATAGAGGCGGCATAAGAATGGTGTGAGAGCAAAAGCCATAACACTGTATGCTGTAATGATGGCGCCCTCCCAAGGCTACACAGGAGAGAGAGAGAGAGAGAGAGAGAGAGAGAGAGAGAGAGAGAGAGAGAGAGGCAGGCACGTTTATGAGTCAGGTACACACGTACACCAAGGACCCAGGATGAGGAAGGAGAAGGGGAGTCTGAACAAGGCGGCAGAGACGACTGATGGCACGTGGTAGACAGGTATGATGACAGGTGGTAGATAGGTATGATGACAGATGGTAGACAGGTATGGTGACAGGAGGAAGGAGGAAGGAAGACAAAGGAGTCGGCAGTGTTAGAGATGACAGATGCACAAGGAAGAAGACTTGAGGAACGGGTAGCGGTGATAAGGACACGTACATGAGGGGGAGGAACACGTACATGAGGGGGAAGAACACGAACATGAGGGGGAGGAACACGCACATGAGGGGGAGGGACACGTACATGAGGGGGAAGAACACGTACATGAGGGGGAGGAACACGCACATGATGGGGGGCAACACGCACATGAGGGGGGGCAGGGACACGTAAATGAGGGGAGGAACACGTACATGAGGGGGGCACGTACATGAGGGGGAGGAACACGTACATGAGGGGGAAGAACACGTACATGAGGGGGAGGGGCAGGGACATGAAGGGGGGGAAGGCAAAGACAAGGGCGTGTAGGTACATAAATGGGGTGAAGGAGGAGAGGTAATGGGGAGGGGGGGGCAGACCTATGATAGTAGCTGACGTATATACCGGATGTTGCTGATCTAACACACACACACACACACACACTAGTAGACGAGTGTTCCAAAATTACTATGTCGCGGTGGAAACTCCTGCCTCCCACCTAATGAGTCTCCCCTGTGTAATGTCGTAATTTCCGCGAGTAAAGGTAATAATGAGATATAATTAATGTTACTGATATTCAACAGCACTATCATATGAGATACCTTTTATACTCGTCCAGCATGAGCGATCCCCATCACCCCCTTCTCTTGACTAGCAGGCGTTGGTACCCCCCTCCCTCACGGCCACACACTACCTACTGTTACGACAGCTACACAGTTTTACAGCGACATTAGTCATTGTATTGTTCTTATGATACGGCAAGTTGTTGTCATCCTGGAGTCGGGGACGTATTTGATGCTGTCTGTCGAGGTTCACATTTATGCTGGTGCAGCAACCTTCTGCCACAGCGCTGCCACTGGTCTGCCACGCACTGTGAAAGGATGGGGACTGCACGTTATCAGACAGCTAGACAGCAGCAATGTAACAATGTAACGGCTAAGACTACGAGGGTACTGCAATAGTCAGTGGCAAGAAAAGACTTCAACAAAGCTGCAAGAGAATAACTACAAGAATCCGATGGTACAGTATCAGCTACTGAAATGTACGTGCAGACATAAGACCTGCTATGATAGCGGTACTAAGCTCCACAGACAACAGGAAGCTGGTCTATTGGTGACATTGTTAGAACACGGATAGCAGAGGGCAGGGGCGAGGATTGCAGGGGCACAGACAACAGGGCGCCGGAGAACGGACGGCAGGGCGCCGTGGCACGGACTTGTTCCCAAGAGGAGGAAGAGTGGAAAGGTTCCTCGGAGTGGTAGAGCTCCAATAGTCCTAATAAAACTAATTATATTCAGTCAGTTTCTGATTTTTTTCTTTACAAACAACTTTCCACAGCAGCTTTTGTACACAAACATCATTATTTACCATTTGTCTGAGGTAAGAGTTGATTAACGGACTTAATTTACGAAAATATTCTGGATATCGCAAGAGCGTCATGCATCTGGCGTCTGGAAGTCGACGAAGGCCAAATGTTGACATTTTGTTAGACGCATTCAGAGTTAACGGGACTGGATCTCACAACACTTGTACATGTGTTCCTTATTACGAACCCTCGTTGTTAACTGTCACCACTGTTCAATACTGAACTGTTTTGTGTATGAAATCACAGTGCATGATAAATGTGAATCCGTTAATGTGGATGAGAGGTTGGGCAAAGAGGAGCGCCTGTGAGTGGGACTCAGCAAGACTGGTGGTCCTTGGTGGAGCTGAGGCCAGTACACCAAGACTGACCTGAGCATCCTCCGAGTTGAAGGTTAGGGAAACCCCAAACAAAAACTACCGTACCACTACCCAGCGGCCTCGCTACCACACACCACATCTCGCCGCTTCTCACGTAACTCCAATACGTACTTCACAGTCTTAGATTTTCCAAGTGAAGCCCAACCAGTGGTCCTCACAGCAGTCTACAGCTGAGAATCACGAAAAATAATTATTTCCAGGTTCCACAATGTAAATGTATTCGCCATAACTTTAAGCCATTAATCAAATACTGTAGAGGAATATTGTACAATTCCCAATCAATACTACACGTTCGTTCAGTTAGATTCCTATCTACTCTGCATTGAAATCCCAGACATAGCCGCCACAACTCGTAACGCTCTCCGGCAGTTAAGTGACTCGTTCCATTATCTACCTCTCAGCTGGTCAGTCTCAATACCTCGTTCCCCTAACCACATAGCTTCTTATTCACCGACCTGCCTCGCTTATCATTCCTAACATAAGTACCGTCAGCGCTGCCACAACTCAGTGCAGTGTAGTTGCATGTGAGGGAAGCTGATGTAGAGCCCGGAGGCACCTGACCCTCCCTCCTGCCTACTTACCGTCTAGCCGTCCCCAGACTTCCCCAACCCACACCACCAAACTACAAAACCCACGTCTAAACTGCACACATGAGAACAAATTTAAACAACACCTGAAATACACGAACCACACAATAAACAGACGGAGTTACTGTTAGGTGCCGTAAGAACTCAATTGATAACTGTTAAGAGTTAGATGAAGAAGAATTTACTCGTCTGATATGGACTGTCAAGTTAAGGTGTATTTATACTGTGATATTTACATCTCTAATGCAGGAAGAGACTGAGTCCTACGAGCAGAAAAAATCCTAACTGAAGACAAGGACGGGCGGGAGTGACCGAGTGAGTGAGAGGAAGACAGACAAAGAGACAGATTCTTTAATAATTCCAGGTAGCGTAGTGTACAGGTAGTGATGATGGATGTAACTTGGTGGTAAAGGATCACCCCGTCCTCTGGTGGTGTGTTTGGGTGACGACAACAACTACATGAACCAAACTTCCGGTCTTATAGAGTCAAGTGATGTATGAGGCTTATGATTATATGGACGGGCTGGATGGGGAGAGGTGGAACTCAGCCGATACACACAAGACCAAGCCGATACACACACACACACACACACACACACACACACACACACACACACACACACACATGCAATAAGAGACATTGAACTTATAAACATTTTGATGGTTAAGTATAGATATACAGGCAACTAAGATGGATATATCGATATACTCTACTGATAACATATCGCTAAAATTAAAAAAAAAAACAGAAATTATAGGTTAAATACGACTCGCTCAGGTCCTCCCTCGTGTTAGGTTAGGTGAGATTAAGTGAGGATCCAGCGAGTGGTTTGGATAGGTTTGTGTCATTAATTGGGGTCTCTCTCTCTCTCTCTCTCTCTCTCTCTCTCTCTCTCTCTCTCTCTCTCTCTCTCATATATTACACCTCCGTCACCCTTCACCTGTATTGTCCCATTCACAACGGCAACATCCTCACTCATCCTCTTCTTTAATCTCTCTCTCTCTCCCTCCCTCAGTTCGCCATTTACCTCCATAGCTAACGTTAAAAAAACCTGTTCGCGAGTGGACACAAGTGAAAGGATGTGGAGGCGGTAAGTCCTTCCTTCCCTCTCTCTCTCCTCCGCACAACCTCTATAACCTACTCATCTCACTCATTCACCATCTTTCTCCATGCTTGTGTGTCTCACTATCAACCCTGAGAGAGAAACGGGATCTTTCTAGTGATATTTCTCAAGACATCCGGGTGAGAGTGGTGGTGGTGGTGGTGGGTGGTGGTGGGTGGTTGCAGTGAGCGTGAGTGGTGGTGGTGGTAGAGGTGGCCGCCGCCCATGTCTAGAAGCTGTGTAGGTAGTCATATGTGAGAGAGAGAGAGAGAGAGAGAGAGAGAGAGAGAGAGAGAGAGAGATCCACCGCCACGTGCAGCCAGCTCTAGAGGCATCGTAAAGATATAGTACCATTCATGTGTTAATTCCCTCTCAAGTCCTCCAGGTAGAGTAGGTTAACGAGTACAGGTAGATGGAGTGTGTTATAGGGAGTAGATGGAGTGTGTTAAGAATACAAGTGGATTAAAGTGTGTTGAACGTTCACACGGCTCAGGTCTCACTTACAGGACATAACAAGAAAATAACGACACAGAAAAAAAGGTGACCAGACCGTGGGTGATGCAGCTCCTCCTCACCTGCCGCACCTCCTCCACCACCACCTCACTTGCCGCACCTCCACCACCACTTCATCTGCCGCACCTCCACCACCACCTCATCTGCCGCACCTCCACCACCACCTCATCTGCCGCACCTCCTCCTCCACCTCCTCACCTGCTGCGCCTCCTCCACCACCCCACCTGCCGCACCTCCTCCACCACCCCACCTGCCGCACCTCCTCCACCACCCCACCTGCCGCACCACCTCCTCCACCACCCCACCTGCCGCACCTCCTCCACCACCTCACCTGCCGCACCTCCTCCACCACTTCACCTGCTGCGCCTCCTCCACCACTTCACCTGCCGCACCTCCTCCACCACTTCACCTGCTGCGCCTCCACCACCACCTCACCTGCCGCACCTCCTCCACCACTTCACCTGCTGCGCCTCCTCCACCACTTCACCTGCCGCACCTCCTCCACCACTTCACCTGCTGCGCCTCCACCACCACCTCACCTGCCGTCTCAAGTCACCCGTGAACGCCGAAAGGAACCGAGACTAGACCACATACCTTACCTCCTCCTCCACCCACCCAGTACCTACCTCCACCCACTATCTCTTCCTCCACCCTCTATCACTACCTACCTCCACCCACTCCCTCCACTTAATTAGAATGGCATTAGGAGTGATTATAAATGTTGAGCACTGAAGTGTACGTGTGTGTGTGTGTGTGTGTGTGTGTGTGTGTGTGTGTGTGTGTGTGTGTGTGTGTGTGTGTGTGTGTGTGTCGTGTGTGTGTGTGTGTGTGTGTGTGTGTGTGTGCGTGTGTGTGTGTGTGTTGGACCTTGTTTCATCTTATTTACTCAACATTCATGACTCACCACCAAAACACTCCGCCTAATCAAAACAATCATCTTCGTCTTCTATAATATTAATTCTAAAACCAAAATATTTATATACAACAGGAATTCAAGGCTGAGAGTAATGGTGCAACTGTTTATGGTGTCAGTATATTTATATGGCAGGTGTAAAGATGTTAAGCAATATACATGTTAAGTTTATATAGTCGGATAGAGGTGTGTGTGTGTGTGTGTGTGTGTGTGTGTGTGTGTGTACAGTTACAGAGACAGTGTGTACTATTTTTTTTTTGTTCTCTGACACCTGGTTACAGTTTGTGTTGGTGGTGAGTACTGTATTGTAATTCAGGGTGACGTTACGGGTTTGTGTAATTTTTGGTATACATTTGTTATTCTCTCTCTCTCTCTCTCTCTCTCTCTCTCTCTCTCTCTCTCTCTCTCTCTCTCTCTCCTCCCCACACTCCCTCCTCCGACCTACTCTCCCTCCTCTGACCTACACTCTCTCCTTCCTCCCCACAGTCCCTCCTCTGACCTACACTCCCTCCCCCTACTTACACAAACCTCACAACGTAATCAACACCCACACACCTCTACCTTCACACTGTGTACTGGGCGTCACAACAGAGGTTCTCCTCCACTAACTATGGACCAACAGGTAATGATTAGTTTACCTGGCCTCGATACCAGGGGCTCATGACAACTACAGGTACCAAGTTTGACTCCAGTGTGTGTGTGTGTGTGTGTGTGTGTGTGTGTAAGTGTGTGTGTGTGTGTGTGTACCTACGATGACATAATTGTGGTTAAGGTGTGTAAGTAATATAATGAAGGTGTGGAGGGGAGGAGGGAAGGTGTGGAGGGAGGGGAGGGTGAGGAGGGAAGGTGTGGAGGGGAGGCACTTTGGAGTAGGTGTGGATCGTCGTATTGTACTAAGGAGGTGAGGGAAGGAGGTGTAGGAGGTGAGGGAAGGAGGAGAAGGAGGGGAGGGAAGGAGGAGAAGGAGGGGAGGGAAGGAGGTGTAGGAGGGAAGGGAAGGAGGGGTAGGAGGGAAGGGAAGTAGGGGTAGGAGGGGAGGGAGGGAGGTGTGCGGCCGTCACGCTCGGGGGGTTCACGTCAAGGCCTCACCCCCACCCTCCCTCCATTTCTCCCCACCACCCACATATCTCTCCCTCCCCCTCCAACACCACCCCCGATTCCTCCCTCCCACCACACACACACACACACATACACACACGCACGTGCACCTTGAATAAGACGCTAAATTAAGTACGCAGCATACGTGGCAAATACTGTCACTTGAGATTAATTTGACTGACTAATGTGTGTGTGTGTGTGTATGTGTGTGTGTGTGTGTGTGTGTGTGTGTGTGTAACTTGGTCTACAATTAAAATTTCTCTCTTATTTACTGGACATAATATTTCACAAACACACACACACACACACACACACACACACACACACACACACACACACAACACCACTACCACCATCACCACCATCACCACTACTTAACAAAAACCACAACGATCATTAAACGCCTGTCAACCACCACCACCACCACCAATGACCACTAACCACCAACAACCACAACCACCCATAACACGACCACTACAACCCCCACAACCACTAACAATCACCACCGTTACCTATAACCTTTATCCACGTAATTAACCTCCTAAGTTAATCTTCTAAATAATCTGTTGGTTATATGATGATTAATTATCCTAACCTCCCCTCCCCATCTCATCTTCCTCCCCTCCCCCCCCATCTCACCTTCCCTTCCCTCCCCATCTCACCTTCCACCCCCCCCCCCACCCTCGATGTATTGAGTACCTGTTACCATGAGGTGAACTGAGACAATGTTATGTTAATTCCGAGTTGTCGAGTGACGGCGTAGATGTTCCCGGGGGGGGGGGGAGGTAAGGAGGGATGGGGGAGAATAGGATTAGGGGGGGAGGGGGATTTTTATGGGGTGGGGGAGGGGTAGGGAGTATATGAGAGGAAAGAGATTTGACTTTTTGTGGGGGGGAGGGGTGTGGTGGAGGGGGGTGGAAGGTGGAGGGGGTGTGGTGTGGGAGGAGGAAGGTGGAGGGGGAGGGGGTGGAGGGGGAGGAGGAAGGATTGTTATGGGGTGGAGGTTGGATGGGAGGAGGTAGAGAAGGGTGGGGGGGTTGGGAGGGGGAGGGAACGAGAGAGAGGGAGGGGAAGGGGAGGTGGTAGCCGGGGGGGGGGGGGATTACACCCAACGTCAGGGAATATTATTAAACCCTGTAAACTAAGACATTACAGTGTGGTTTAACCCAGACCTTAACAAAAATAGCTAAGCCAGGTTCTAGTGTCAAGCCTGTGTGTTAAGCCAGGCTCTAGTGTCAAGCCTGTGTGTTAAGCCAGGCTCTAGTGTTAAGACTGTGTGTTAAGCCAGGCTCTAGTGTCAAGCCTGTGTGTTAAGCAAGGTTCTAGTGTCAAGACTGTGTGTTAAGCCAGGTTCTAGGGTCAAGACTGTGCGTTAAGCCAGGTTCTATCACAACCTTGAGAACAATGTTGACAATAGACTGTGAAGTGCTGGTCCACGCCAGGCTCTCCACAGTGCCAGGGAAAAAAAACTAATTTGGACTTGGGGGGAAAAATCTCTACAAAGGAGTAAAGTAGGGAAGTCCCCCTGACTGGATTTTTTCTCTCTGTCTTACTCTCGCCCCCCCTAAGACAGTCACGAAACTTGTATAGTACAGGTTTAACTGGTAATATAAACTGGTTTAGTGTGGGTTAAGCTGATTGTCGCTATACGCGGTGTTTCTCGTGCACGATCAAGTTTGTATACAATATGACTCTAAACACGACCTAACCTAACCTCTGTGTATGAATCAGGGAAATATACAGGTGTTGTATTTGACCTAGTTCATGACCTCCTACAGGGTGGGTTTTCTATGGACATGACCTCAAAATCAGAGAGGGGGAGGGGGGATGCGGCGACCAGCTGACCTTATGTTCGTACATGACCTAAGTTCTCGAGAACGTGACCCCTGACCGAGAAGAGGTTGTGGTGCGACAAACTTGACGTGACCTCAATCTTCAGTGTGCCACATCCCTGATAGTGTCTTGCTGTTACCTCACCACTGTGACCTACTTCATCACCCACCACCACCACCACAACATCCACTTACCTGTTGTTACTGTCAAATACACCTCAGGTAGCTACTGTAGTTATCAAAGTAACAATATCTTCATTATTATCTACTGTAAACACTACTACTGGCTATCGTAAAGTGACGTTCGTATTGTGATTTCAAATGCTGACAACCGATGAGCTGACAGTTCTCATAAAACAAATAAATCTTGAGAGCTGACACACACACACGTTGGTTATTGTAAAAGATCTCAGTTACTTGAGTTGGCTGGTTGTTCTTCCTGCCAGCGGGGAATGTTCAGTGTTCTCATAGCTTTTGGGGAAACAATGATGAGGGAATTTATTTTATTTTTTTTTTTTTTTAGTTCTGGGAAATGAAAAGTAAATGAGTTTGTGACTGGAATGATTAAATTATGCATACATCCCACATACTAGGACACATACACCCCACATACCTATACGTATCTTACCTGTCTTTCAGCTTCACCAACATAACCATTTAATATAATTCTCGTGTACATAATAAGACCTCTAAAACAACTAGTAGGTGTGTATCTGTATGTTACTCTTATACACGGTGAGTTGTTTTTTCGATTCAGGTGTACAGTATGACTTGAGGATTCCTGCTTCACTGACTATTGAGGTTCCGGCCTATAGATAATGATATAACTATTAAGCTCTGTGTTGTGGGTGTGGATTCAAAACCTCCTCCAATAGGTTTTGCTTCTCTCACATTATCCAATTTACAAGCACACTAAGAGGAGGGGGCGGGCGGGGGGGGGGGGGGTTCCTTCCTGTACCTGTGTCTATTACCTGGATAATTATTAACCTGCTGTTTTTTCACTCACGTCATAAAACCACAACAATGCGTCTACTCACAAGCTACTACTCGTTTTATGGTAATTCCCTACAATTCGAGGATTTGGTTTAATTCTCTTACCAGATTCACTAAAAAAAACAATTAACTGGATTTCTTTTCAAGTTACGACAGAAGATAATAATATTTAGGGGAGTTTATCATCCCAGGAACAGCAAAGGGTTTGATAAATAACGTAGGATATAAAGGATATGAAGGTGTTTGATTGCCTTTGTTAAGAGGGGGGGGGGGGAGGTGTAGCAAGGGAGCTGAAGAAATTATTAATAGTAGTTTAGTAGATTATTATTATTATTATTATTATTATTATTATTATTACTACTCTCTCTCTCTCTCTCACCCCTTCTACCTCTCTGACCCCTTCTACCTCTCTCTCTCACTCCTTCTACCTCTCTCTCTCACTCCTTCTACCTCTCTCTCTCCCTCTCTCACCCCTTCTACCTCTCTCTCTCTCTCTCTCTCTCTCTCTCTCTCTCTCTCTCTCCCCTTCTACCTCTCTCACCCCTTCTACCTTTCTCTCTCTCTCTCTCTCTCACCCCTTCTACCTCTCTCTCTCTCTCTCTATCTCTCTCTCACCCCTTCTACCTCTCTCACCCCTTCTACCTCTCTCTCTCTCTCTCTCTCTCACCCCTTCTGCCTGGCGTGTAAACAAGCTTAAAGTGGCACTCAAGGGAAGACCTACAGTGTACCCCAGTTGTTGTGACCTTAATCTCCGCCATCCTAACACTATAATGTCCTGTCTATCACGCCATGTGTCTATCACGCCTTCTGTCTATCACGCCGTCTGTCTATCACGCCTTCTGTCTATCACGCCCTGTGTCTATCACGCCTTCTGTCTATCACGCCCTGTGTCTATCACGCCTTCTGTCTATCGCGTCCTCTGTCTATCACGCCTTCTGTCTATCACGCCCTGTGTCTATCACGCCTTCTGTCTATCACGTCCTGTCTATCACGTCTTCTGTCTATCACGCCCTATGTCTATCACGCCCTATGTGTCCTGGTATGTATCGCGTTCTATATCACTATGTATACAACACTATGAAAGAGACCATATGTATCACACACTATATATACCTATGTGTATGTGTGTTTCCCCCCCACCCCCCCCCCCCACCATACCCTAACAAGAATCTACTTGTATCCCCTTCCTTCTCCTCCCACCCACCCACCCAGCCCACCCACTTAACCTCCCCCCCCCCCCCATGACAAGCAACTCTCAGGCAACTACCATCCGTATTTCAAGAACAAAAACCACTCCTGTTCATCACCACAACTACCACCACTACAACAATTCCCTCTTCTTCCTCCTTCCTTCTCCTCTCTTTCCTCTTGTCTTCGCGTGTTATCATTATTATTATTTCATTATTACTCTCATCCTAATCCATAATCATCATTAATTATTATCATCGTTGTTAACTTTATTCATCATTATCACCATCATTATTTATCAGTCATCATCATTTTATATCATAACCACCACAATTATTAACCACGATTGTCATTATTAGGCGAATGAGCATGATTGTGGTTACACTACAGTAGAAAGACGGTGGTGGTTGTTGTGGTGGTTGCAGTGATGGTGGTAATGGTAGCGGCAAATAATAATAGTAGTAGTAGTAGTAGTAGTAGTAGTATGGACAGGTGGTGATAGCGGCAGGTGGTGGTGAATGTGTACTGTGCCTCACATACCTACAGATGACTCCAATTAACAAATAGGTCACAACTGCCTCACATTCACCTCCACATTACCTCATTCAACATTCACCTACCTCATTTTTTTCCATCATGTTAAACGATTATATTCTATTTTCATTATGCTAATTAACTATCAATAATATTCAAGATTTTTTTTTTTTTTTTACTTTACAACAATGTTTCTCTTTTATCTTGTCTGTCCTATCAAACTAATTTACTCTGAAAAATATTTAAAGTGAGAGGTGAGGGAGTGAGGAGGTGTGAGGTGGTGTGAGGGAGTGAGGGACTGGGAGTGGATGCCGAGGTGTGACGCGTAACACTGTCTTGATCTCATCGTAACCTCAACCTTCAACTTGTCCTCAACGCCCCCCCCCCCCTCCCACCCCCTCATCCAGGAACCTGACTCTAAAGCTTGGTAGTAACACACACAAATAATAAATGGAAGGAATGATTAAAAGTCGCCTTAACACCTGGGATGAATGTATGTGTCCTCCCTGACCCAGCAGTGACAACCACACTGGATGATATGAAGTGAAAAGTTCCCACATTAAATGAAGAGTTTGGTTCGAGGGAGAATAACACAATACAATAACATGAAAAGAAAGTTAAACGACACTATGTTAAGGAAGGTTGTGTAACGTTATGTTGGTTCGTGTTTTATGGGAGAAGATGGAGTAAGTGTTCCTGTTTTTAAGTCAAAGTTTTCAGAGTAATGTAAGTTTATTGTGTTTTTTTTTTTTGACATGAGTTGTGTTACGAGTGAGAGGAAGCTCAGAGGGGCACAGCGGACAGCCAGGGTACCACCAATCAAGACAACGTTGAGTCCACAAGTCATACATGCTGACGGTGCTGGCGTCTGCACTTCCGCGGGTCTTTTGCTTCCTCTCTCTCTTTCTCTCTTTCTCTCTCTCATTACAGTTACCAGGCAAAGAAAAACCCCATTCATAATTAGTTCCCATTCTGTAGTAAACTTGAAGGAATATTTCAAACATCAAAACATTAAACTGGAGACGACAAGAAGATATGATCAGATTGTTTTATTTTTAAGTACAATAGCAAAAAAAAAAAAATAATAATAACCGCTTTCTAGTGAAGCTGCACCATACTTGGTCAGAGTCATTCTTGTGCCCCTCACGTCCGCGACAGGTGAGAGCGCTAAGCCACACCTCCAGTTCATTCACAACACAACCATACCTGAGAACTGATTCCTATATTTTATGAAGAACAAGAGACAATATTCCTCAAAAAAAAAAAATAGGATATAGGTGGTGAGGATGACGTTCAGTTTGGAGAAGTTGATTTAAGAATTCCAACTGTGAGACCATTCCAAGCTGGAGACATAAGAGGCTGAGTAGTACCAAAAGACTCCAGAGAGGCAGTACAACCCAGGTGAGAATTCCAGCTCAATGAATTTAGAACGAAAAAAAGTAAGTGGTTCCTTCTTGATAAATAGAGAAGAAACTTAAGAATACAATAAAGTTTGGCGGGTTACTGTATGATTTCTATTGAGGACGTATGTGTTAACAGAAGAACTATTAAATCCAGCAACAGTAAGTAATAAGAGTGTTGATAGCTGCAACAACAGTGACAAGAACAGTAGTAGTAGTAGTAACATGGTCAGTAGCAGGAATACCAGCGAGAGAAGCGAAGTAGCAACAGCAGCAACAAATGCATGCTCAGCAGACACTCACGCGGGAGAAGCGACATAAGCTCCACTGTACTGCTGACGGTTGTACCAGGATTCACTCCCCCTACCCCACCATGAAAAAAACCATCCTATTTTATTCCATTACGTATCTATGCTTCCTCCAGCTCTGAAGGTAAGTTAGCTGCATCTCATAAAAAAATGATGACAGGATATTAAAGATTTTGCCCTGGCAGGAAATTGGTTACTTCCGTTGATAATTAGAGGCAGACTGAATAACTAATTGACAACAAGCAGCTCGCGGAGAGACCCAAAACAGTTCGTGGAGACACTTACCAATAAAAAAGAACGACAAATCAAATACCACCTCGGTTAACTAAGTCATTTGGCAGCCATACACGACAAAAGGGTATGTAAACCCTCCAAGTGGTGGATGGACCGTGACCCAGAAAGTTAGTTGTGGTGGCCTGAGAGTGTTGCCAACTAGGTCTCTTGCCCCTCGGACACTCCTTGGGCTCCATGCCAGCACCTTTCTCTTTATATGGAACTTTTTCCCCCTCTCTCTCTCTCTCGTACAACTCTAAGTAAATACGGATGCTACCGTCTCGAACACATATAATTAAATCGAGACGTTTCCTGTCTGGAATTCATGTTGGCGGGAAGACCAAGTGATGACAGGTACATTCCGGAACATAAGACTCGATATTCCAGAAGATACTTGTCTGAGGTATTTTAAGGTTATATATAAACTTTAATATAATCAATTCAGGCCTTTCATACTACAATAATATATAGATCAATAAATTCATCTTTACAAAGCCAGAAATAAGTGAAGATAAAATACTTCTAAAAATCCAAGCTGGCGAAGCTCTCAAAACAAAAGAACATTACGAAATATTTACCAATCACAAATATTCAATCTATTCCAAATTTAACGAAGTAAAAACAATTCAAATATATAAAAAAAAAATATCACACATAAAACAGCTAGTGATAATATCTTAATCCTATCCTGTCTAAAAATTTACATTCCAACAACACGACACTTAATTAAAATGAGATCTCTTTTTGTATGTGTGTGTGTTCCATTACGTCACCATCGTCTTTGTTATGTTATTATTGTAGTGTGTTAATTACGGGCCGCCCCCCCCCCTCTCCCCCCTACACACACACTAACCTAACTGTAAAACATGTTGGTAAAAAAAAAAGAAATGTCTCCTCTGTTTATATTTTCTATTTATAAACGAAGAATAATAATGAAGCTGTCTACACTGTTGTTACCCGAGTTGGTTGACTATCATCCATCCAGGGCATCGTCTCACTACCTACAATCACAATCTACTTGCCTATCTACCGTTCAGAATACTATTTTATCTTCTTTTACTGAAGTATTGTTTAAACAGTCTGCCAATTTTCTACCTCTATATCACAATCCTATTAAGTGACAGAATATTTCCCTCCCATCTGTCTCGTTTATCCCATTTCTTCCTATCTACACTCTTCCTCCTACCTCGGGGAGACAGGAGACGGGGGGAGCGGGGAGACGGGGAGGGGAAGAGTTTGCACTGAAGACTTTTACGTAAGACTGATTTATAATACGCGTTGTAATGCCTTCTGCAACTGTGTTAAATATTCATAACATTTCGGTGCGACAAGATGACACATGGACCAACCTCGTTATAACAAGTTAAAAATTTAAACGGAATCTCTCTTTAAAGATAAGTTGAAACACATTCCAGTTCACTCTATCGAAGTCAAGTTAAATTCTATTAAACCAGGCCCCAACGACAAGTTAAGTGAGAGCCGGTCAAAAGTATTTAACCTGTCATGAGTAATTTAACATTTTAACAACCACATGAAGCTATCAACCAGGGTTAATGCGGTGCTAACATGGTGGAGGGTGGAGGTAAGATGGAGTGGGTGGAAGGAGAAGGTGGAAGCAGGTGGAGGGAAGAGGAGGAGAGGGTGGTGGTGGTGGTGTGGCTCCTTGAGTGGCCTGAGGTGAGCCATCAACACATCCCAGGGTTGAAATGAGACCAGGACGTGTGTGTGTGTGTGTACAAGAGCAGGGTACATTTCAAACAAGAGTACGGACAGCTTGCAGAGTGAGGATGTAGGATGAGGGAGAAGGAAGGGGAGGGAAGGAGAGGGGAGAAGGAATGGGGGGAAGGAGAGGGGAGAAAGAATGGAGGAAAAGGGAAGGGAGTAAAGGACCACGCTGGGGTGATCTTCCTCCATTATGACACACCCATCAATTATGACACACGCGCTCCAAAAGACCACACCCCTCCCCCCTCCCCCTCAACAAAACCGGTTCCGAAGCTCTGCCAGGCCGTCCACGAGCAGGTTTCATCACCCACATCTCGTGAATGACAGAACCCCCCCCCCTCTCTCCTCCTACAAAAAAAAAAAATTAGGAAAAAAAGTTTGAAGTATTAATGAGACTTGTGGTTTCTTTAATGTGTTTCACGAAGGTCCTTACACCACACACACACACACACACACACACACACACACACACGGTGACAAAATACAATAAGTGAAAAAAATTTGGGGAGGAAGACGAAGCTGAGAGATAAAATGAAGGAAGAGGAAGTGGAGGAGGAAACGAGGAAGAGGAAAAGAGGAGGAGGAAACGAGGAAGAGGAAAAGAGGAGGAGGAAGAGGAAGAAGAGGAGAAGAGGAGGAAGAAGAAGAGGAGGTGGAGGAGGAGGAAGAAGACGTGATTTCCCTGAACTACCTGAAGTGTGTAAAGGAAGACACTTGAGACGCCCTCAAGACGCTCAGGTAGGTAAAGGAAACAAGGTGTTTTACCCTCTCTTGATGACGATGACCATGATGTTGACAATGATGGTGATGATGATGATAATGATGGTGATGATGGTGATGATGTTGACAATGATGGTGATGATGATAATGATGGTGATGATGATGGTGATGATGGTGAGGAGGGTGATGATGATAATGATGGTGATGATGGTGACAATGATGGTGATGATGATAATGATGGTGATGATGATGATGGTGATGATGGTGATGATGATGATAATGATGGTGATGATGATAATGATGGCGATGATGGTGATGATGGTGATGATGATGATGATAATGATGGTGATGATGATGATGGTGATGATGTTGACAATGATGGTAATGATGATAATGATGGTGATGATGATGTTGACAATGATGGTGATGATAATGATGGCAATGATGATAATGATGGTGATGATGATGGTGATGATGATGATAATGATGGTGATGATGATAATGATGATGGTGATGATGGTGATGATGATGGTGATGATGATGGTGATGATGGTAATGATGGTGATGATGATAATGATGGTGATGATGGTGATGATGATGATGATGACAATGATGGTGATGATGATGACAATGATGGTGATGATGATAATGATGGTGATGATGATAATGATGGTGATGATGATAATGATGGTGATGATGGTGATGATGACAATGATGATGATGACAATGATGGTGATGATGATGACAATGATGGTGATGATGATAATGATGGTGATGATGGTGATGATGATGATGATGACAATGATGGTGATGATGATGACAATGATGGTGATGATGATAATGATGGTGATGATGATAATGATGGTGATGATGATAATGATGGTGATGATGGTGATGATGACAATGATGATGATGACAATGATGGTGATGATGATGACAATGATGGTGATGATGATAATGATGGTGATGATGATAATGATGGTGATGATGATAATGATGGTGATGATGAATGATGATGACAATGATGGTGATGATGATGACAATGATGGTGATGATGATAATGATGGTGATGATGATGATAATGATGGTAATGATGATAATGATGGTGATGATGATGATAATGATGGTGATGATGATAATGATGGTAATGATGATAATGATGGTAATGATGATGATAATGATGGTGATGATAATGATGGTGATGGCGACGACGATAGTGATGATGACAATGATGATGATGTTAACAAGTCGATGTTTTTAAGACTTTTTCCCTAAACCAGGGAGGTACATTTGGTGTTTAAAGACCCTGTTGCTACTACGGTATATAAGACGCCGCCAGGTACAGTATATATATACCTAGTTCTGTTGACTTACGTACGGACGGCGGTAGTTTATCGGGGAAGGTCGTCATCGCATTCTTTACTCACCTGAAAAAGAGGGAAAAACATATATATAAAAATGATGTTTCCCTTCTTTGGAGAGAGAGAGAGAGAGAGAGAGAGAGAGAGAGAGAGAGAGAGAGACTAAACAATATTCTTAAACATACTAAACATAATATTTATACATGAACGAATTTCCCCAGATTCTTCCCTAAGCTGGGGTAATTTCCCTAAAACAATGGAATTTCTTCACTTCTGACTGGACGAGCCAGGGAAGAAAATTACTACCATTCTGTAAAAAGTTGACAGTTTTCAGGCGTTGTGTTGACGTTGTTCAGTGTAATCAGTGTGTAATACTGAGTGGACACTAAAGTATTATTATGTAAAAGAGATGTACCACAAGTAACTATTGTATCTCTTGTCAGGCTCGTGTGTGTTTGAGCATTGTTCCACAGGTAGTGTGTGCAAGGGTACACAAGTGAAACCGAGACGAGATACAACTTGTTTTCATGCGTCTGTGTATATTTTAACTTGGTGTATGCGTGTCTGTGTATATGTGTCTGTAGCTGTGTATATGTGTCTGTAGCTGTGTATATGTGTCTGTAGCTGTGTATGCATGTCTGTGTATATGTGTCTGTGTAAGCGGAGGAAGTGCAATCACAAGGTTTTAAAACGCGGGAGCAGCAGCACGGAGGAATGACGAAAGGCTGTCTCTCAACCCATACGCCTTAACGCCCACACACACACACACACACACACCTCACTCTCCACCCTTGTTTTACTCCCAGTTTCTCTACTAAGAACATGAATGAACTCCAATTCAACAGTTAAAAAAAAAGAACTCTAAGACCTGAAAAAGAACAAACAATAGAACAAGTGGGACGACAAGGAACTTTCCCTACGCCGATGCCAAGGTCAAAGCCGAGTGTCGGGACGCAGCGAGGGTTGTTGAAGCGAAACGCGATGGCTGTGTTGTAAGACTGACGATGTCCGAAAGGCGGCAATTGAGTATTTCTGAAATATTGCCACTCTTATAATAAACATAAATTCCGTTGGTTAATGTAATAGCCTTGTTAAATATTACTTAGCTTATATTGAAGAGTTTGGTAGCCCCAGCCAGCCACAATTTAAGGAGTTTTCTCAGTGTGGTGTTTTCAGGAAAGGTTTGGTATAAAGATTACAAGATTTAAAATTACTCTTCTTTTAACCTTCCGATCATGGCATTTTTTCTTAATGTGAGGGAGGAAGAGGAGATGGGGAGGAGAAGAGAAGGAAAGGTGATGATAAAACAGGTAGTAAGTAAGTAAGTTAGTAAGTAAGTAGATGGTGTAATGATAAAAAAAAATACTCAGTGGTTTGAGCAGGTAGACCCTCACGTTGGTAGAACTAGCGTGCATTTCCCTCTCCCCCTTTCCTTCCCTCAGCCCCAGACCAGCAAGGGAGGGGAGTAGAAGGGGGAGTGGGGAGAGGAGGGGGGGATGAGGGGGAGAGGAGACATCCACGTATAAAAAAAAACACACCACTACTCATCGTGGTAGATAAACACGTCTTCCTCTCACAATTTTGATTTTATTTCCACCTCAAGAAAAACAACAACAATTCCAACAGTACTAAAATAAACCACAAAATACTAAAACCACCAATGTAATTATTTTTTCCTCATATAAAAATTTGTATTAAGTCTGTCCATCCAGTCAAAGGTAAGTATAAATCTTTCCATCCAGTCAAAGGTATCACTTAATTGGCCAGAAAGTGTGAATGTTTTGGAGACTTCATGTGTGATAAGACTCAAAACAGTACCTGCTGCCCTTCCAGAGAGATAGAGAGAGATCTAGTGTGTGTGGCGCCAGTGTTGGAGTCACCATTATGTAATAGAGTGGCGCCGGTGATGGAGCGAGTTAGCATTACACCATCATGAGTACTGGAGTCATCATTCAGTGGTGTGGCGCCAGTTGTTGGGAGTACACCATTATATACTCTCCTTAACTCTTTCCCTACGATGAAAAAAAACCAGAGTACAACTAATAATATCGTACTCAGGAAGAAATCACTCAATAGGTTAAAAGATAGTACTCAAAGGGTGTTAAAATAATTGTATGCAAGGGATTTTAGACATCCACTCAATGCAATACCTATACCACTACTACCACCACCACCATCACCACTACCACCACCACCCACCCACCACCACTACCACCATCACTGCCACCACCACCAGAGACATCAACCAGACGTGTGCTAGCCAGTAAGGGTGTTGGTTAGGTCTTGAATGTGTGATACTAAGCGTGTGTTGCTTTTACTCAGGGAGGTGGGTTGTGTTAGTAAGATGTAAGAGGGGGGGGGGGGTGGGGGAGGGGAAGGGGGATGGGGGAGGGGAAGGAGGAGGTGGGGAAGGGGAGGAATGGGGGAGGTGACCATGCCAGCCTACCCTCCCCCTCCCCCACCATGTAGCAGCAACATTATATTTTTACTACGAGATTTAAGTTAGATACCTGAGACATATATAGTAAAATATACAGTATTCTAGATATATTAATTAGTTAGTTAGATGAATTGAAAACTAATCCTGAATTGAGTGAGTTAAGTGATTTTTTGATTAACTCACTATTTACTGTAGTTGGTTTCCCTCCTCTTCGTTCCCCCTCTTCATCACCCTCTTCCTCTTCCTCAGTCAACAGTTTTGTTCCGTCCCGTCAGCTTAACTTTCATTCTTCACTTAACTCTCGCTTTTGTACCCATCGTCCCGGCTCTCTCTCTCTCTCTCTCTCTCTCTCTCTCTCTCTCTCTCTCTCTCTCAGACACAACTCCACCGTGTATTATTGTTCACCACACACCCAGGTCGTCACTCACCCCCGCCACCCTGCCATATGTCATTAACAATAGTTCCGCGCCTCATTAAAGTGTTACTGGTCCTATTGAAGGTTAATTATGTACTGAAGAGTGTTGTGAGGAGAGGATGAGTGTCTAGTGTGTCTGCTTCCCTTCCTGTATCAGCTGTAGTGTCTCATCAGCTGATCAAGAATGCTGTAATGGTGACGTCATAACACCCCCCTTCCCCTGACGTGGATGTAATGGTGACGTCATAACTTCCTCCCCTGATGTGACTGGACTGGTGATGTCAGACTGTATCTGAGGCAAACTGTGTAAATAGATTCACAATGTACACACGCTTAACGCATTTGATAAGCACGCACACACACACACACACACACACACACGAGAAGACGCACAGGATACACATGATAGACACTGGTATGCTCTTGCACGCCTCACACTGACCATACACCAACACGGTACCACAGACATCCATACAAACGTTACCATGACAACCACAAACAATAAAGACATCATCACTGTGACAACCAGAAACAACAACGCTATCGTTACCATGACAGCTGAGCCACAAACGACAAAAGAAGATACAGTAACAGCAGCAACAGTAACAGCAGCAACAGATACAGCAGCAACAGCAACAACAGCACAAAGTACAGCAGCAGGGCGCGTGGTGTACCTAGAGGCGTGACCTACTTGGCAGAGTTGTCGCTTCTCCCCACCACGCGGCGCCAGCATCACCACCACCAGCCGCAGTAGTGGAGGTGTGACACTGTTCACTGATCTACCTGAGTGAGGCGCCACCACACACCTGGCACCCACCGCCCCCCTTCCTCCTCCTCCTCTCCTACCTCTTGCAGTTGGTCTCTATGTCCTTCCTCACCTGTTACACGATGACCCTTTACCGTCCTGATCATACGCTCTCTCTCTCTCTCTCTCTCTCTCTCTCTCTCTCTCTCTCTCTCTCTCTCTAAGTGTCACTACATATTTCTCCTCACTATCGTACACCCACCATCCCCTTCCCCACGGCTCCCTTACTCCCCTCCATCCTAACACCTTCCTCTCCCCTCCCACCATCCCGCACCTCCCCTCCCGCGCACCTCCTATCCCCCTCCCACACTCCTTCCTCCCCCTCTATCCCACACCTCCCCTCCACCTATCCCGCACTTCCCTCTTCTCTCCCACCATCCCGTACCTTCCTTCCACCCCCTCCCTCTACCCTGCACCTCCCCTGTCCCTTCCCTCTCCCCCACCATCCTGCACCGCCTCCTCCCTCACATTTCACACCCCCCCCTGGCTGGCTAGTAGTCAGAGCCTCACTTTGTCCGTCCATACCCCGACACATCAACAATCCGACATCTCAAGACACTGGTGAAACGACAAAAAAAACAAAATCTGATGAAAAAACAGTAAGAAATAAGAAAGATGTGTACTGGTTTGTTCTACTGGTGGAGGTATGTTGTGAATGCTGGCAGTAAGAGGGCAGTAAGTAATGACCGGTGACCTTCCTGCAGTGGTGGCTGGCACAAGTTAGGAACCGGTTTACAGTAACCTACGTCACGCCAAGTATCACAACTGCTGCACTCTTTCTAGTCTGACGTTTTGTTTTATTGTAACTTGGGGGGGGGGGGGAGACTCACTCACTCAGGCGACCACTCATCTCAGGCTCCACTCTTGGATTACCTTTAACTATATTTAGGAATAAGAGCCTTGTACACACACTAGTAACAATACCAAGGAGTTGAAGCAGCCAACTTAGTGAGGCCAATAAACAAATGAAGTGATCACCATTTTGAGACGCTTGTTGAAGACGTGGCTGGTGTGGAGGGGAGCTGCTTCACGAGGGAGTCACTCAATAAACGTCACGACGACACCTCACTTCTGGGAGATGTTGTCATCTATAAGTTAGTTCCCTGAGGTGGAGGCATACCAGTCGTTAACAGACACAGTGCTATTAACGACAGTACTGGTGTGGCCGTCATTAACACCAGTACCAGTGTTGACATACAGTACTTTATTAAATATTACTTATGACACCAGGACACTGACACACACACACACACACACACACACACACACACACACACACACACACACACACACACTATCAACAGCACCACTGGCCCGTATGGTTTTTACTCTCGCAGACCGGTTCCTCCACCATGGGCTGGACTGCCCCGAGAAAGAAGTTGGAATCGTCTTCGCTTTCATCTTCACTTTCAGTTGGGGGGAGGGGGGGGGGGAAGGTAGCAAAGGGAGGTTGGCGGGGGGGGGGGGAAGGTAGCAAAGGAAGGTTGGCGGTGGGTGGAAGATAGCAAAGGGAGGTTGGGGGTTGGAAGGTAACAAAGGGAGGTTGGGGGGGGGGGGTGGAAGGTAGCAGAGGAAGGAAGGGGATGTGGGTGGAAGGTAGTAGAGGGAGGGAGGAAGGGGGTAGGGAAGAGGGGGAGAGAGGGGGAGGGGGGAAAGGTGTCTGGGTGTCTTGTAAAGAGTGCTAAGAACGACACACACACACACACTAAAAGAGAAGTCAGTAGCTACGTCTGTTGAAAGTCAGCGCTGGACCACAAAACACAATGAATTACAACCTAAAGTTCAAACACACGACATGAATGGATACTTTGACAGAACAAACATTTAAAACAAGACCAAGAAAACTATAGTATGTTAGATCATGAACTTATATACCAGTTACTTTGCTTCAGGGGTCGTGCAAAAGTAGAGTTCTTTTTAAGTGTTTTTCCTGCGTTCTAAAATTTCTAGGTGACTACGAACGCATACTGTGATGAAGTATTTCTTGAGTCATGGCCTTAAAAGTGAATTTTATTTCTTCCTTCCTTCATTCATTCCTTCTCTCCCTCCCTCCCTCCGTCCTTCCTTCCATCCCTCCCTTCTCTCCCTCCCTCCTTCCTTCCTTCCCTCCCTCGCTCCTTCCCTCCCTCCTTCCTTCCTTCCAAAGTATAGCCATCAGGTGTACTGCTGTTACTTGAGGCGTGTGAGCCGCCGCCATAACGCTGTACAACATAAAATTATCATAGCAGCCAACCGTGTCTTACTCACAGGTAGATTGAACACACACACACACACACACACACACACACACACACACACACACACCATACAACTCATACTTACAAACACACATACACAATGGGAGCTAAAAAAACAAACAACCTCCCCCCCCCCCTTTTCCTTCCTTCTCCTGTGCAACAAACACATCAAGAACAGTGTATATACATCCTAGTGGGAGGGGGGATGGAGGGGGAGGGGAGGGGGTGGGGAGGGGAGGGGGGGGAAAGAGCGGGGTTCAGTTAGGTGACCTACATTCCTCCCCCACCCCCACTACTCATACTTCTTTTCACTCTTAGTTTGTTCTCTGCTTCACTCTCTCTCTCTCTCTCTCTCTCTCTCTCTCTGTCACTTTCCATTTCATTCTCGTCTTGCTTTTCTTATCTACACCGTCACCCTCCAAGTCACCCGTCACCCTCCAAGTCACCCGTCAACCTCCAAATCACCCGTCACCATCCAAACTGTACTCTTGACACCCCCCCCCCCCCACACATCCGCCGTGTGTTCGTTAATCATTATTCTTTGACTTATTGCTCAAGGTGTGTCCACTTTCCACCTCTCCTCACATCACTGTCTCTCCTTCTCTCTCTCTCTTACTGTCGTTATCTCTTCTTCTTCCTCCTCTACTACGCCTCATTTACATCTTATT